>QMIH01003539.1:15962-33508 GCA_003987875.1 Clarias batrachus | reverse complement strand
ACTTTTTGTAGCCTCATGGTTTGAGCGATATACTCCTGCTAAAATCAACAGACCTATGTAGGCTTGGAGGTCTACCAGGTCAATTTCTTTCCAGGTGTCCCCAAACACACGCTTCCCCTCCAGGTTTGTCATCTCCAGTATAATTTCCTCAATGGACTCTGGTAAAAAGAGTTGGAAGCTTGACTTGATGTCATCCACACGAGATGTTGCATACCGTGTTGGCCCTGGCGTCATCTTGATGATGTTTTCCAGTCTTGCTCTACTTCCTCTGTCCTGGGGGGATGAAGACCAGATTAAGTGTCCACTCTTGGACTGGAACTGCCCAGGTGCCTGTTTTTCAGGTGTCTCWCCCTCTCCATCTGTTGACTGGTCAGTCTCAACAAAGTCTGGATCATAATCTGTGTTCTCTTCCACTTCCGACACATCCTCCTCTATCTCTGGTTCAATTTCAGTGCCCTCTTCATCATGTCCAAAAATCTGGGTCAGAGCCTCTTCAACAGAGAKCCGCTTTGTCAGTTGCCTACTCATTGTGCTCAGAGTAAAATGAGTGCATGGCAAACATCAAGCTATATATATATATATAGGGTCTGTGTGAAGATGATACATTGATTAGTCTGGAAGATGTGGTTCACGTGGGGGACAGGCACAAAAGCGTGGGAAAGASCTGGGTTSACATAACAGACACCTGTCTAATCTGAGTGAAGATGATACATTGTTTCATTAGGAAATTGGTTCACGTGGGAGGATCGGCACATAAGCACGGGAAAGAGATGCGAGTGAGTGAGTTGGGCTGATGTGTATGGGGTTGTTTTCTGTCTGATGGATRAATATAGTCTGGATACCCATTCATTTCCTATGGCGGTCACTTTTGACCGGGAACACCACAGGTGTATAAAGATTGATTAAAACACTCAAAATTAAATGAAATTGGTGATAACCTCTTTTATATGTTCAAATGCATAGTGTGGAGGATATCATAAAGCCTTGAGTCAATCAGATGTAAAACACAATATTTATGAGTATTTTAAGTTGTAATCGGTCTGATTTGACCCGAACACTACAGGAAGGTTAATCCGCACATTATAAGTTCTCACTACTAGTCGCACTTCTGGTAGATGCTAAAATGCATTACATTGCTGATTATTTATTTCTATCCATCCATCTACTGTATAAGATTGGCAGACACACACGGATATCTTTGATATTTACTAAAGTGCTAAATGTCTCTAACATATACCATACTGGGGCGCAAATACTTTCAGAAAAAAAAAAATCCATTATAAAGAGATAACAGAATTCATACAATGTGCATTGTACATATTGCCCAACGAAAACAAGTCTGACAGTAAATAAATGCATTTCGGTTACACTGAAGACATTGTGTTGCTGCTGTCTCTTTGTTTTAAATCTAACTAAAGGAAAATGGAAAGAACCTTGATGCATATTTCCTGTTAAACATCAGCCTCAGGCAGAGCGCTGCATCTGTCATTTAATACCTTGACAATATTTCTTTTATCCCTTACCTCATCTAAAAGGAAAAACAGATGGCATACTGGGAGAGGAAGGATATTGGAATCACATGTCTAAGGATATTGGTTTTATATACTGTATGAATGTATAAACATAAATAACTATTACAGTACTTTACCCATATAGACTTATTTCATCCTTTAACAGGATTAGCAGAGACTAAAAGATTCATTTTGAAATACAGTTTGCTATGAGGATTGTTCAAGTCAAACAGGGGCTGTGTGATGAGCTTTCTCAGGAATGAGGGTGAAAAAACAAAAAAAACAATTGACATTTACAATAGACTTCAAGTACAGTACAGTCATGAGACTCTTAGCTGCTGTTAAACATTTGAATGGTGCAAATGTTTTATTAGTGAATGACGATCCTAATGGATCTGGCTCGGAGCCTACTGTAGACCTTCCCATCACCCTACAGTCCTAACCTAAGCCATTTCCACATGTCCGGGTCATAGAAGGAGTTCCTTGGAGGCCAGTGTTTTGGGTTACTGCATCAGCATACGGAGAAAACCTCCTACCCTGATGGTATCCAATCACTAGTGAAACGCAGGGATCTGGATATAGAGAAATAAAAGGAGTTTCTACTCTCACAATTAAAAGTCCAGGTTTGACTTGAACACCCTTCATATAATTGTGTTGTTGTTCTGCAGTGCTCCCATTATAAATTTGTGGCCCTCTTTAATAAACACAGACACTCTTGAGTTAAACATTAGATGTTGGAGATCTTCCAAGCACAAAAGAAATGCAACCACGTCGCCTGAATTCTAAGATGAAGTTAAATTTAGCATCATTATTCAGAGCGAACTGATGCGAGAAGGTATTTGAATTATTTATATATTTTTATCAAACACTACATTGCAGATGAATGATAAATGCTTGGCTGTGTCTCTACAGTATGTTGTGAATATACACAATTTCCCTTTTTTCCTAAATCTCCCCTTTTCTCGGTGCTTTTTCTCCCTAAGCACTGCAGGCTTTAGTGATGTCACAGAGGGCCTAAGAACCCCCCCCCCCCCCCCCCCCCCCCCCCGGGCCTTTCTACCAAGTCCCCTAAATATTTCATCCCTCCGTCAGAGCAGAACACTGACTTCTCTGTTTGCCTTCTTTGTGCTCTGGCTTTGCACCTGTTCCAGCTCTGAGGTCTGAATTCTTGGATGCTTGATCCATTGCCGCAGTGCCTTCGTTCATTCTGAGATTCCCTATGTCAGCCCAGCACTATGCTAATCCCCTCCTTCTTAGGTGAAGAAAACATACTGCTTGTTATCCCAGCAATGACTTTTCATTCGGCTTTGCAGCTAACTGCACAGATTCTTCTATTGACTTTGTATTGAATCTGGGTTGGTGTGATCTATACATTTTTGGCACATCTGTCTCTCTCTCACACACACACACACACACACACACACACACACACACACACACACACACACACACACACACACACACACACACACACACACAGAGACTTAAAGAGAGAAGTTCTAAAAGCTAGATTCAAACTTGGCACATATCCTGCAATTTGTCAGTATAAATATATAACAAAAAAAAAAAAAAAACGTGGTAATTTTACGAAGTGTAAAATGAACACAGAAAGCAGAGTCACAGAAGGAAATAAAGTCTCCGGTCTTTTTATTCTCTTGTGAGAAACAGATAGGATGGGGTGTGGGAGATGCTTAAGAGCCACTGAAGGATGTCAATATATTCTAAAATTGAATTAAAGTGTAATTAGTGAAATCATTACCTGACACTCGAGCAGTGGGATTTGGTTAATTTATTGCTGCCATCCTGCCATGAATGAAATGGGTCCTGTAAGACTTCTCCTCCTGCCAAAGGTGATGACTGCATTACACAAAAGCTTGGTTCTAATCAGCAACTCTAACATTTGCACTGCTCTCGGCAATATTGCAGATCAAACCATTGCGCCCACCCAAGGCTACGGTGTCGTAGTGGGATTTAAAAAACAAACAAACTATATCTTATCTGACTAAAACATTCCTGTAAATAGGATGTATTAAAATCCAAATAATTACAGCTCTATACATGAAGGCATGCAGCATAATTATTTCTTCGGTTGTTTATTTGTTTAACAAAATGGCCCAAACAATCATGCCAGTACAAATAAGGCTGGGTGATGGAACACCAAATTGTGATGGCTGGACAACTAGGTAAGAGCATCACAAAACAGCAGATCCTGTTCCATGTGGCTTGCAGAGGTTAGTATCGGAGAAGCAGCAATGGGCACCCAAGAATGATTAATGCATGTAGGAATGATGGCTAGTCTGTGTTTCCAGAAGCACCAAGCTGGCCTATGGAAAAACGCAAACCACCTAAGGTAGTGTGACGAAGGGGATACCTTGCATCTTGGTGTTCAAGCGGATATTTAAACCTACTTAAAAAAAATTGCACATCAGGTACATGCCTTCATTGCAACAATAATCGCTAATGGAAGTGTCTTCTTCAAGCAGGATATGCGATCTGCCATATTGCAAACATTTGCTCAGGAATGGCTAGAGGAACACGACAAAACATCTGTAGGTACAACCATACATCTCCAACAATTACCATTGTAGAATTACCATTGCAAGAACAATGCAGATTCACTAAACAGCTCGACAACCTGACTATATATTTACCATCTTTAACTGTTCAAGTTTGATGAATAATAAAAGAAATATCTAAAATAGAATATTTTCATTTTCGGGGGTTAATCTGATCTGTTTGCAGTCACTGATATTGTCGAAGGCTTAACTATCACCATTCTGATAAACACTCAAAGGAAACAACCAAACAACAACAACAAAACTATTTGTGTTTGCAAAGCAAAACTTTCTTAGTACTGCATTTTTTTGAGAATTTTGTCATGTTGTTTTAAAGCACCCTTGATGTGTACACCTTGAACTACTGTATACCTGTAGATAATGTCATTATGTTTGAACCACAGTTTTAAAGCTTGAATGTCAGAGTCTCTGTGTCCACAAAGACGGAGAAGCAAGTCTCAGGCATTTTCACACAAATCAAAGCCAGATCATGAGGTCTGAAAATATGCGGAAACGAAACTGGGGATAAACTTAAAAAGTGTGCACTTTATGAATGGATAAGGTTAAGGTCAGGGTATAAGACAACCATTTATAGCATGTCCCAAAAGCAAAATCTATAAAAAATACATGCATATACAAATAGGAAATTGTGTTCATGTAAAACGCCATGAAAAAGTATTTAAAAAGCCCTTCCTGAATTTTTGTTTTTGTTTTTGCATATTCGTCACTCTTAAATGATCAAAGAAAGTTTCATATAATACAAAGATCTTGAATCTTTGAATCTTAAGGAACACTTCATTCCCATAGGGCCAGACAGATTTGGACAGCTTTTTACCCTTAATAAATGATGTGAAAGACTTAGTCTCCGTCAGCTTCACAACCATTAGATTGCATTTGTTGCTGCCAAGTTGGCACAACCAGTTACACACATGGACAAAATTGTTGGTACCCTTCGGTCAATGAAAGAAAAACTCACAATGGTCACAGAAATAACTTTAATCTGACAAAAGTAATAATAAATAAGAATTCTATGAATGTTAACCAATGAAAGTCAGACATTGCTTTTCAACCATGCTTCAACAGAATTATAAAAAAGAATGAGCTCATGGAACAGGCCTGGACAAAAATGATGGTACCCCTAACTTAATAGTTTGTTGCACAACCTTTTGAGGCAATCACTGCAATCAAACGATTCCTGTAACTGTCAATGAGACTTCTGCACCTCTCTGCAGGTATTTTGGCCTCCTCACTCCTCATGAGCAAGTTGCTCCAGTTATTTCCGGTTTGAAGGGTGCCTTTTCCAGACAGCATGTTTCAGCTCCTTCCAAAGATGCTCAATAGGATTGAGGTCAGGGCTCATAGAAGGCCACTTTAGAATAGTCCAATGTTTTCCTCTTAGCCATTCTTGGGCGTTTTTAACTGTGTGTTTTGGGTCATTGTCCTGTTGAAAGACCCATGACCTACGACTGAGACCCAGCTTTCTGACACTGGCCAGCACATTTCTCTCTAGAATCCCTTGATAGTCTTGAGATTTCATTGTACCCTGCACAGATTCAAGACACCCTGTGCCAGATGCAGCAAAGCAGCCCCAGAACATAACAGAGCCTCCTCCATGTTTCACAGTAGGGACAGTGTTCTTTTCTTCATATGCTTCATTTTTCCATCTGTGAACATAGAGCTGATGTGCCTTGGCAAAAAAGTTAAATTTTTGTCTCATCTGTCCATGGGATATTCTCCCAGAAGCTTTGTGGCTTGTCAACATGTAGTTTGGCATATTCCAGTCTGGCTTTTTTATGATTTGTTTTCAACAATGGTGTCCTCCTTGGTCGTCTCCCATGTAGTCCACTTTGGCTCAAACAACGACGGATGGTGCGATCTGACACTGATGTTCCTTGAGCATGAAGTTCACCTTGGATCTCTTTAGAAGTCTTTCTGGGCTCTTTTGTTACCATTCGGATTATCCGTCTCTTTGATTTGTCATGAATTGTCCTCCTGCGGCCACGTCCAGGGAGGTTGGCTACAGTCCCATGGATCTTAAATTTTATTAGATTTTAATAATATCTGCAACTGTAGTCACAGGAACATCTAGCTGCTTGGAAATGGTCTTATAGCCTTTACCTTTAACATGCTTGTCTATAATTTTCTTTCGAATCTCCTGAGACAACTTTTTCCTTCACTTCCTCTGGTCCATGTTGAGTGTGGTACATACCATGTCACCAAACAACACAGTGACTACCTGGAGCCCTATATATAGGTCCACTGACTGATTACAAGATTGTAGACACCTGTGATGCTAATTAGTGGACACACCTTGTATTAACATGTCCCTTTGGTCACATTATTTTCAGTATTTTCTAGGGGTACCATCATTTTTGTCCAGGCCTGTTCCATGAGTTTATTTTTTAAAATAATTCTGTTGAAGCATGGTTGAAAAGCAATGGCTGACTTTCATTGGTTAACATTCATAGAATTTTTTTTTAATTATTACTTTTGTCAGATTAAAGTTATTTATGTGACCATTGTGAGTTTTTCTTCCATTGACAGAAGGGTACCAACAATTTTGTCCACGTGTGTATGTTTAGGGAGCCTAAACTTTTTCTTCATGTAGGACCAGGTAGGTTTGAACAGTTTTTGGTTCTTAATAAATTATATTATTTTTTTTAAAAAACTGCATTTTTGTATTTATTCTGGTTACATTTGTGTTATATTAAAATTTGTTTGATGATTGTTTGAGTGTGAGACATATGCAAAAAAAGGAAAGGAGGAAAAACTATTTATTTATTTATTTATTTATTTATTTATTTATGTGTTTATATCTATTTATTTATTTATTTATTCATTTATTATGATTTTTTTCTTTTTTATTTATTTAAACAAAATGTTACAAAAACAAAAATGTCATATGTGAGAAATAATAAGACATTAAATGTTTACTGACAATTTAACAAAAGCAATATAAAATATCTCGACTTAAATGTACTTTTACAATCGTGATGAGAATATATTTTAAAAAAAGACATTAATACGAATTTCTGATTAATATATATTTTCCATGAAACTACAGGAATACGAGTAGAAAATTCTGCAGGAGAACTAGAAAACATGATGTAGTATGATTCCTTATATGTTATGCTATGGTTATTATTATTATTATTAATATTATGATTATTATTATTATTATAACTTTAAACCAGTTCTCTGTGAAACTCTTCCCCATGTAAGTTATAAATTCGCAAAATAGTATAAATTCTTAAACATTGAAGAAGCCACAAAGAAACCAATGAGGGTGAGTCAGTTGAAAAACTTAAAAGCATGACACAAATTAATGAAACAATTTTTAGGTGCAACAGGGTTGATGCTATTTTTTTCTTTCTTTCTTTATTTATTTATTAAATTATTTGACATTATACATTTTTATTACATCCACAGTATGTTATGTATTAACTTTATTTAAATTATAATCGTGTACGCCGGACACAAATCAAGCTGGAATGCTTGACATGAAAAGCTTGACATTAGCTGCTGCTAGAAGGCATTTATTTTTATCACAATTAATGGTTGTATTTGGGCAACAAACCAAGCATACAAAAGTGTTCTTTGTTTCCTACTACTACTTTGTTTTGTTGTTCATATAATGATTTATAGGCAGAAAGCAAAAAAGGACAGCAGTTCAAAGTCAGTGAAATGTTTTCTGTAACCTTTATCATGTTAGATTTCTGGTCACACTTACACAGAGACACTTCTGCTGTTGTCAGATAAATATACCGCTACTGACTGGGGCAGGCAGGGGCAATAAACACAGCAGGGGAAAAGAAATGTTCTTTATGCTACTGTAATGTGGTAAAGATGGTTGTAAATTGTGGTATAAGCGAGGAAGTAAGGGGGAGATTGAGGCCAGGACTACACATAGCCGGGTAGTTTTAAAAACGAAGATTTTTATCAGGGGTTTTCGCCTTTCGTCCACATACAAAGTTGAAAACTGAGCTTTTGGAAAACTCTGTCCAAAGTGAAGATTTTTCACAACTCCGGTTTCAGTGGTATTGTGTGGACAGGGGAAACAGAGATCTTGGCTTGTTGTAACGTCCCCTAGTGTCCCGATGATGTCAAATCTGTGTGCTAGTCTCCTTGATTTGACATCAGCTTTGACTTTGTACAGTAAACTAATACTTATTAGTGATTATGTTAATGTTGCTTACTGTTAACATACGTTAGCGAACAGAGGTGCCTGAATGTACAGTACTACGAAGCTACACACTGCTGCTACATACAAAACTTCAAAGACACAAAGACCCCACATACAGCAATGGCAGTTTTGGATGAGACCTTCCAAAAGTCTAATGACATTTTGCCTAGGATTCTGATTGGTCGCCTGTTGATTAGGGACGCTCTTAGCAGTACTTAACAGGGCGTTTTGCATTTTTCATGTTGACAAAGATATTTTTAGAACGTATGCTGTGTGGACAGAATTATTTAAAAAATAAATAAATTTAAAAAATCTCTGTTTTTAAAAATACTTGGCCTCGTGGGGATGTGGTCTGAGTGTATAAACAAATTGGGAAATAATTCAAGTTTCTTTTTTTTTTTTTTTTAACCTTACAACCTTGCAGTAAGCTGTTTATCTGTACATTTCATTGCACCCACTATAATATAGAGATGGGAATCATCAGGGACCAGTTACAATATTATCACAACACCTGAGTGCCAACTCGACTTGTATTTTGTTTTTGGTAGTATCATAATTTTCTTGAAATTTTAAACAAAAACATAGCAAATAATTCACTGGAGTATGGAGTATTGCAACATTTACTACCTAAAATGCAAACAAATAAATGAATAAAAAATATTAAGTAAATCAGGGCAATATTCTGATATATGGCAATATACAGTATGAACTGCCAAACAAAAGAATCAAGTTGTGTAAATGAATCACTTTTCCCTATCTCAAGTAGAATTATAATTTTAGATTTGTTTTCATTAAATAATCAGAATTGTACTATTATAACGACATTACACCGAAGTGCATTCTATATTTAATACACATCAATTAAGATAAAACTAAAACTACGTTTTCTGTGCAAGGTTTAAAAGGGTTGCTTTAGATGTTATCTTTAAAAATAAATAAATAAAAACAAACCCTCTTGTCATAGTATATCTAAATAAAGGAGTCCAACAACCTCAAAAGCCATGAGCCGTACACTTTTAGGGAATTCTCATAGTACTCTATAATGTTCTCAGCAAAATCATCCATGTATGCACACCTTGGCATGCACTAATATTTACTGTATGCATCAAGTCACCGAATCTGAGCATCTGTAAAGAACGTTTTGCTCTGACCAAAAATGTCAAGATAGATTTTTTTTTTTACAGCTTTCATTACACTTTTATCACTTGTCAATATGGTTAAAAGCTACCTCTCAAATACTTACAGAAATGTCAATAAACGTAGTTTCACATTTGGAAGAGAGACAGGATGCAAACACAGACACTCACTCTCTCATCGTCTATACCGCTTTATCCTGTATTCATGGTTGCAGGGGCCTGGAGCCTATCCCAGGAGACTTAGGGCATGAGGCGGGGTACACCCTGGACAGGGTGCCAATCCATCACAGGGGACACGCAATGATTCACACACTATAGGCAATTTGTGAATGGCAATTAGCCTAATCTGCAGGTCTTTGGACTGTGGGAGAAAACCGGAGTACCCGGAGGAAACCCACCAAGCACAGGGAGAAGATGGGAATCGAACGGGCAGGGAATCAAACCCAGACCCTGGAGGTGCAGGGCAACAGTGCTACACCAGTGCCACCTCCAAACACAAACAGTGGTTTAAAAAAGTGGAGTTTCAATCCACTTTAATAAAAACAAAGCAGGGACAAAAGGAAAACTACAACTAGGGCTAGGAACTAAGGATAATGCTAACAATTACAAAAATATAAACAATGACTGAAGCAGCATACAAACCAGCAAACCAAAGCTGGCACTATATATAGACAAAGTAATCAACTTAACCAGGTCCAGGTGATTGACATTACAATCAAGTTTCAGCATATCAGTATCTCTTTACAATAGTGATTTACTCAAACTGTCAATGTGCCAGGCTTAATTCGAATATAGATAAACCTAATCATTCAAAATCCTTACATGCTATTTATCTTTATTTAATTTTGGGCATAGCCATCCTATAGAATGCTAGAGCACTACTCCTTGTTGTCTGACAGCGAAACATATGTCAGTCAGGAAACCTTGTAAAAACGTCAAAGTGTCAGTATTTGAGGGGTTTTCCCAAGCTGCCACACGTAGATAAACATTCATGAAAAAAAAAAAAAAAAAGATACTGAACAAAATAGACAGCCTAAAGCCTGTGCATACGGCATGGCCATATTCAGCGTTGTGGGGACCAAATCCGCCTTAACATCCCGCTTGCCATCCTCACTAATTTGTAAAAGAAACTGTTGTAATACAGTAGTATATGCACCAAAGTGATGCCATGATGATCAGCAATGGCCTTCTAATCATTTCTGAACTGAATGGCAAATATTATTATATCCACTCTTCGGTTGTAGTATGTAATATGTGTCTACTATTTTGTCTCTCATTGATCTCAACTTACTTTTCTTGTTTTCTATGTCTGCCAAATAAAAAAATTTAAAAAAAATTTAAAAGCCGAATGGCACTGCCAGCCTCCATGATAATATTCACTGTGAATGAAAGCTGGATGTAATAGAACAGCTTGCACATCATTCAAACAAACACTAATAATGCTATTCATAAGACGCAAGCACAGCTGTACAGTATACTATACAAATACATAAATCTATATAAATTACACATGCAGTGCAACATAAATGACTGACACTCAGACTTTCTGGCTTTGTGAAAAAATACAATGTAAAAAAAAAGACATTAACGTTAGCTGTGTCCGCATGCACTTTTGTCGGTTGCTGGCTGAATGTGTGGATAATAATTAATTTAAGTTAAGCCTTTATTTGCCACATACAGTATACAGTACGTTACAGCACAGTGAAATTCTTTCTTCGCATATCCCAGCATAACTGGGGTCAGAGCGCAGGGTCAGCCATAATACAGCGCCCCTGGAGCAGAAAGGGTTAAGGGCCTCGCTCAAGGGCCCAACAATATCAGCCTGGTGGAGCTGGGAATCAAACTAGCAAACTATTAACCTTCCAGGTAAGTTAAACATTTTATTTTTATTTTTTATGAATAAGCCTGTTGTCAAGTGCTAATCAATCAGCCATCACTAACATTAAACACTCCATGCAACTGCTCCAACTTATATTTATAATTTCACGAATATAGTTCCAGCGGCAAATAGTATATTGACGTCACTGTTATCTTTTCAAGTGAGTTCCTGTTGAAGTAAAGCATTGTTATTGTTACCGTGTCAACAATGAATAGGAATCTGAACTTTACATAAATTTAGCAAGGGATTCATTACTTTACAGAGGAGAGATTGTGAATCTATTGTTAGAAGGATGCTGAGGTCTAGAGGAAGACGAAAGAGGAGATTTATGGATGTAGTGAGAGAGAACATCAAGTTAGTTGGTGTGAGAGAGGAGGATGCAGAGGATAGGGTTCGACGGGGGCAGATTATATGCTGTAGAGACCCCTGAAAGGGAACAACTAAAAGACAATGAAGGAAGACAGTACCTACCCACAGCAGTCGCACCAAAGATTTCAAAATCCTACTCAACCCTCTCTGTTTGAGCAGTAGCTTCTGCTTGGGTATGGGAGCAGAACTGCAATACATCATAGGAATCGAAGCAGTTCTAATAATAATTTATGGCTATTTGTTACGTTTAGTTACGATTATTGTATGTTAACATTTGCTAATGATTAATCTAGAAAGTAGTGTGTGGTTGCCTGCCTAAGGTTGGGGCTCAATTCCTTCCTGGTTGTATGATACAAAGCAGTTTCCTCCCACAGTCCAAAGTCATGCAGCTTTGGCTAATTGGTGACGTGTGTGAATGACAATCGGACGCCGTCCCCTTAAGTAACAACGGTTGTATTTCCTGAGTGGGGAGTATTTGTCGCTGGATGTGCCGAATGGCACCTGGATGGACCACAACAAAATCCCCATCAATATATTATACTTATGCTCTTGGCATATTGTATATAAAATATTACAGCACATGAATATTCACTTTCTCACTTATCTGCTGACTCTCTCAGCAATTTTAGTAACTATGTTATCCTGGTCAGGTTGGTGTTTTATCTCTGAAAGATGGGACATGTAGTGGAAAACATCTCCAAGGGACAATAGACGTTAACCACTGGCATGTTTTGGGGTAAATGGGGAAAAGAATTCACATGGACTCAGAGAAACTTTGTGCAGAAACTCTGCACTGGCAGGGAAACAACTTCAAGATCAATCCAGGGAGACTGGAGCTGTGAGTTTGTAACACTACCTGATTTATAACCATACAGTACAATACTGCACATAATGGACTCTAATTAGTAATTCTACAGCATGAAAAAAAGCACTAGACTTTAACGACAGAACAATCATGGCTTTCTAAACAACAATTAATAAGGCATTGCAATACCATGTATAAGGTCTGTGTATCATCTAGTACTCTATGCAGTTTGGCTAAATTATTGCATTACCGGATTACTGTTATTGCAAAACATTCATAAGCACTACGTTTCCTATAGATACAGTCATTTATCTTTTAAGTTTGCAATTGCCTTGCCTGTGTTCCTGACAGTGAAAAATCTCTCTGCAAACTGACCTTATAAAAATGCACTATATCAACCTACATTTTTGGAAACCTATTGGATTTAATGTAATTGCTATTTTTCCCAGAATATACAGTTATAGTCTAAATAATTTATTTAACAAAAGGATTTGGTTAAATAGGGAACAAACCTGATCTGGGAGGGTGAAAAAAGTTACTTATACTTTGTACATATTTTAATTGTATATTACTGTATATATTGGCCAGCCAATCAGTCATATCAATTAATAAAGCAATCAATCAATCGATAGATAGATAGATAGATAGATAGATAGATAGATAGATAGATAGATAGATAGATAGATAGATAGATAGATAGATAGATAGATAGATAGATAGATAGATAGATAGATAGATAGATAGATAGATAGATAGATAGATAATAATAATAATAATAATGCTGGTCTTTCGGCTGATCCCGGCAAGGGGTTGACACACAAACTTGGCACAGGTTTTTATGCCAGATGCCTTTCCTGACGCAGCCCTCACATTTCATCCAGGCTTGGGACCGGCACTGCATCCAGTGGCTGGTGTTTGGGTACTGGCTGGTAATCGAACCCGGGTTTTCTGCATGAGCTGAATACTTGAATACTTTTAGCTAACTTTTAACTTTTAGCTCGTATAGCTTTTAACATGCTGTGCATTCGCCATGGTATTGTTTCCATAACCTTGTGCAACATCATTAAACTGAGGTCTTGTCCACATGTATTTATTTATTTTTTAAATGAGAGAGTTTGTCCTTTTGTTCACATGCAAACTCTGTTTTTTTATCACTGAAAACTTAATCCAAGGATGTTTAGAAAATCAGTTTTCAGTGGACTTGTGAGCAGAGAAACTTCTTTTCTGCCTTGTATGTGGTGAGCAAAAAATACAGGCGTACATGTGGAGTATGGCATTTTTTTTCTTTTTCCAGAGCTACATACATTTTTGGTCAAGATTTTGTAATTATGATGAGAGACCCAAAACACTGCATCAAGTCTACTCCAGAACATCTAAAAGACTTTCAATTGTGGCCAATTCATGTGTGAAAATGATTCCTCATGCTCCCAGAGCCTCTCTTTCACAACTTGAGCCTGATGACTCTTGGCATTGTCATCCTGGAATGTTCCTGTACCATCATGAAACAATTGAAGCAATTGAAGAAACCTCAGATGATTACACTGCCTCCAGAGGCTTGTACAGTGGGCACTACGCAGGATGAGGCATGCACTTTCCTTATTATGCTGATGCATCCATCACTCTGGAATAGGGTCAATCTGGATTCCTCAGACCACTGTTTTTTTTTTTATGTCCAATTTGTATGCCCCCATTTTATGGCCACATGGCAGGTTAGTGACAATCCCATGACAACCAGGTGCTGCTAATTATCAGCCCTAGGTTAATTGATCATCAGCAGGTATGCAGATCTCTATAAAAGCAGAAGTTTTGACAGTTTGCTGGTCTGGAGCATTCAGGTGTGTGTCACCAAGAGAGAAAGACATGTACAATGGTCTTAGAGGAGCAACTGTTTCTGCACATCAATGTGGAAAGGGTTAGAGGACCATTTCCAAACAAATTGGAGTTCAATGTTCTATAGTGGGCAAGATTATTCATAAGTGGAAAATGTTCAAGACAGTCGCCAATCCTGTCTAAAAATAACATGTTAGCATGACTGAGGTTTGCAACAACATCTGAACAAATAACAATGACTTCTAGAACAATGTTCTAAAGACAGATGAGATCAAAGTGGAGTCGTTTGAGAAGAAGAGAATCATAAAGGAAACAATTCCTTCAGGTTGTTGCTGCTGTGAATCTACAATCTACTGAATCATAGGGGGTACTTAGTATTGCCACCATTTTTTTTGCGTTTTCATTTTGTTAAATAAATAATGGCACTGTGAAAGAAAAGTTACTGTACATGTTCATCACATACTGAGATTGTGTCTGCCTAATACTGAGACTCTCTGTGATCAAATGATTTTAATAATGTTATCACACACACACACACACACACACACACACACACAAAGGAACAAAACTGTATCTCTGATTTACTGCTCTTTATTAAACAATATTAAACATTGCTCGATTTATATTGGTGATTTTTTTTTTTTTTACCAGGTGTTTATCACGACCATTCAAGATTTTTAATTTTTTTTTTTTTTTTACCACATTTCTTCCACAAAGTAGACAGTTCAGTACGATCCCTCCTGATTTTAATAGATTTTAATCAGACAGTTCTAAGCAATCTGCTTAGTTGTTAACTTTGCTTGATGCAGGCTAGTCAGTTAGTATAGCTTCTTTATAATTTATTTACATATATGTACAATAGTGGGGTAAAAATAAATGTAACTTTTGGCTAGCTTGTGTCTGAATTTTTATTTATTTGTTTTTTTGTTCAGAGAACTGTGGTCTAAAAGCCATATCACACTTGCAAGGTGTGTTAACATGGACCCTAATCTTACACTAATAGTTGGAATAACTATAATAATAATAATAATAATAATAATAATAATAATAATAATAATGTGTAAGGCCCGAGTTTGATTCCCACCGATGCACAAACCCCAGCCACTGGATACCGTGACAGTCCCACCCAAGTCTGGATAAAATGGGAGGGTTGCATCAGAAAGGGCATCTGGTGTAAAAGCCTGTGCCAAGCGCAGAACAGCCTGACCCAAACCCTCCCAATCGGAATGAATTCTCCAAAAGAGGGTGGTGTAAACCTTTTGAAAATCCTTTCGTTAGTAAAATATAAGCCATGTAAACACTTGAAAACTGATTGTTTCTTTTTTTGCTGGAATAAGTATTTTTTGCACTTTGTCCCATGCGGAGGTAATATCAGATGACTTGAAAAATTCAGCTTTTATTCCTTATCGGTAAACTTTGGACTTTCATCTACTAGATGTTTAGTCGAGGAAGCGGAACCAAATGTCTTTCAATTTCACACGTATGTCAGCGTCTAACCAATCATAGATAATGCTGCACTTTTTGTACCCAATCATAGTGCTAAAGGAGGCATTTACTGGAAAACATGAGAAGACTAACCTAACCTCAGAGCTGGACAAAAATACTTGTTGTTTCACAACCACTTTGTGCATTTCAAAAAAGTTACACTCTGATTAAATGCTTCGAACACGCAAGCACATCTTATGGGATTAGCGTTCATGCAAACAGTTATGTTGGGACATTTAATCGGAATGATTTCAGTTGGATTGAAGAAATGTTGTCCATGTAAATGTAGCTAGATCATACCGAATATTGGCATGCTTGTGAGTTCCTAAGGGCCTGTGCCCAAATCAGAGTCGTGCCAGTAACCATGTGCAGTGCTAAGAACCAGGATTAAATCTTTATTTATTTATTTATCTTGGACAGTTTTATGTTTATGAAGCTATAATGTGGTGCTTCTTTCAGTGAGAAAAAAAATAAATAAAAAAATCAACACACATATGGAAGAAAAATCAAGAAAACAGCAAGACTTGGCCGCATCATATGCAGATGATTCATATAGCCAGTAGAAATGCTGATGCTCATCGCTGCCAACTTTAATTAAATATCCAAGAAACTTGGCTTATGGTACTTAAATGTTCTTGTGATTAGAAAATCTCACTTTCTTTATGCGGTTGACTCACAAAGCCAAAGACATGACATCTGATTCACACTTTAAATTGAAAAAGTGGATGAAACACAATTAGATGCACACTGCTCATTGCTTCGGATATACACAAAGTCTCCCAAGACTGCATTTCTACAGTTTCTCAGTCAGGTCTATTTTTGGAAAAACACATTGTTAGTCAGAGAAGAGGGGGGAAAAAAAGGCCAAGCAAGCCGATAAGGTCTGTCTGCTTGGAGATGAAAGGAGTGGAGAAAGAGCACATCCAAATATGCTGACAAAGCTGTCAAGGTTCTGGCTTATTAAAATATTATTGTCACCCTCCTCCTACAGATCACTCTTCACAATGACATCACTTGCAGGGTATCGTTATGCCAGCTGCATTTTATGGGAATATTTACCTCTCATAATGGCGTGCTGTCTGTATGTGGATAAATGATTGCACACATGGCATCAGTCTGGATCTTTTAAACCTCCCTTATCATGTGGATTCTTGTATATACAGAACAAGTGACTTTAACACAACCTGAAAATCAGCTTGGAAAAATCTTTATAACCTGGAACTTTTCCTCTACATAGCAAGCTATAATATATAACTTCACCTACAGTACACCACTGACTGACTGTCACTGCAACCGTTTCTCCAGGCAACTGAATTAGTAATGATTCTGCTCTTATTTGCTAATAAAAAAAAAAAGAATAAAAAAAATAAAAAATAAAAAAAAAAGTCTGCAGTGCCTATCCTACAAAACTCTATTTGATGTGCTGGGTTTTAATTGTCACCAATTTATTCGGATGAGAAATAAAATAAATGACATCTTGTAAATTAATGTATCAGCACGGATGCCTGAATGTCTTGTTCATACAGAATTGACACATTCTTAATGCCTTTTCTTTGATCATGCTTATGTTAATTTTGCAATAAACCAATCATGCCTTCCTAAGTAAAACTCTTTCAGATTAGGCCACAACTTAATGTTTTTAAAAATACAAAAGGAAATGAAACAAGCCCCTTTTTTTCTTCATGAAGCATCAACAAAGAGGCTTATATCTGTTATTCTCACA
The DNA here is from genome assembly GCA_003987875.1 of Clarias batrachus. Taxonomy (NCBI): domain Eukaryota; kingdom Metazoa; phylum Chordata; class Actinopteri; order Siluriformes; family Clariidae; genus Clarias; species Clarias batrachus. The sequence continues at coordinate 16,032 of QMIH01003539.1, read as the reverse complement.
TTTCCACACACCTTTAAAGCAAATGCAAAATTAGTTTGCAGTAAAAAGACTGTGTGTGTGTATATATATA
>QMIH01003538.1:14588-26343 GCA_003987875.1 Clarias batrachus | reverse complement strand
AAAATATTCACTTTATCTTTTCTCATTAATATCTATTGCTGCAGGTGTTTGTTTACATTGAGACAGGAGCGCATTAGTAGATTATTTTAAAGTAGATTATTAAATCCCACACAYAACTGTTCATAACATCACTTTTACTCAACATTTAGATTCACTGATGGTGCAGATTAAACTTCAGCCAGAGATCTAAGGACTGCAGGAGATTTTCCCAGTAAAAAAACAAACAAACAAACAAAAAAAAAGAAATTTTAGTGTATTACAAATATATTAAAATCTTCGATAGTACATTGCAAATATACTAACAAAAAGTTGTACCATCAGTTAATATATAAAAAGTATACTAACATCATTGGAATTAAACTTTAAACATACTTCAAAATTATTGTATTATAGTACACTTTCCAAAAATATATTATATGAAAATATACTTTAAGTGAAAGTTTAGTCTAATTTTCACAGCACACTTATTTAAACTTTGTTTTTCAATATTTTTTAATAGTTTTTGGTATGTTTTTAAAAAGTATGCTCAAAATAATCATTGTAGAAATGTACAGAAAGTACAGGGTGGGCCATTTATATGGATACACCTTAATAAAATGGGAATAGTTGGTGATATTAACGTCCTGTTTGTGGCACATTAGTATATGTGAGGGGGCAAACTTTTCAAGATGGGTGGTGACCATGGTGGCCATTTGGAAGTCGGCCATCTTGGATCCAACTTTTGCTTTTTCAATAGGAAGAGGGTCATGTGACACATCAAACTTATTGGGAATGTCACAAGAAAAACAATGGTGTGTTTGGTTTTAATGTAACTTTATTCTTTCATGAGTTATTTACAAATTTCTCTTTGCTCACAGCCATTGACATGTCGAAGAGCTTAACACGTGATGAGCGGATGGAAATTGTGTTGATATCTGGTGAACGCAGTAACCGGGTCATTGCAGCAGATTTCAATGCAAGACACCCTACGAGACCACTCATCTCCCATGCTACAGTTAGCAAACTGCTTGCTAAGTTTCGTGAAACTGGTTCAGTGTTGGATTTGCCAAAATGTGGACGCATGAAAACTGTCACTAATGAACAAACATCAGTGGCTGTCCTAGCTTCATTCAGCAAGAGCCCACAGCGTAGCACTCGCCGCATGTCACTGGAGAATGGCAAGATGGTGTACCACCACATTATGGGTGTCTGGTCCGAGCATTCCTAGATGAACAGTTTCCTGAAAAGTGGATTGGTCGTCGTGGGCCAGTTGAATGGCCCCCAAGGTCTCCCGATCTGACCCCCTTAGACTTTTATCTTTGGGGTCATCTGTAGGCAATTGTCTATGGTGTGAAGATACGAGATGTGCAGCACCTGAAACTACGGATACTGGAAGCCTGTGCTGGCATTTCTCCTGAGGTGTTGCTATCAGTGTGTGAAGAGTGGGAGAAGAGGGTTGCATTGACAATCCATCACAATGGGCAGCACATTGAACACAYTTTATAAGTGGTGAGAAACTTGTAAATAACTCATGAAAGAATAAAGTTACGTTAAAACCAAACACACCATTGTTTGTCTTGTGAAATTCCCAATAAGTTTGATGTGTCACATGACCCTCTTCCTATTGAAAAAACAAAAGTTGAATCCAAGATGGCCGACTTCCAAATAGCCACCATGGTCACCACCCATCTTGAAAAGTTTGTCCCCTCACATATACTAATGTGGCACAAACAGGACGTTAATATCACCAACCATTCCCATTTTATTAAGGTGTATCCATATAAATGGCCCACCCTGTAGATTATTAGAATACAAATGTTATTTCTAATATACGCTCGTCTCAGTATATTTTCAGTTAAATTTAAATGTACTTATTCATATGTACTTATTTATGCTTATTTATGCTTATATTATATCACTTCAAGATAATGGATGAGTTTACACTCTCTTSCTCTTCTTCGCGCTTAAGCGCAGGGGCGGGAAACCCATCGCTCTCACGTGTGAATGAAAAAGATTTGAATATAGCGTTTATGGCAGAGGGGTGATCTGCGTTCCGATCGGTAAGTAGTTTGTGAGAAGTAGACTGCACAGGGAAGCAGACTTTAAAGTCCACTGCGGCATGGACACAGCAATCGGCACGCCATGCCACTGCTCTTCATGTGATACCCCGGATGTCAAGACCTGAATTTTGTCGAACTGAATTTGTAAAATTGAAAAATAATAAAGATTGTATTTTTAACACTTGAAAATATTTTTGAACTGCTATTTAGTAACTTTAATATTTTTGTAAACATTGTAAAAGCTCTAAAGCTCTAAAGATTTTTTTCAATTTAATTCAAATTGCAATGCAGAAAAATTCAAACATTTTTATAACAAGTTTTTTTTTTTTTTTTTAAGTTCATGTAATTCAACCTGCTATTTTGCTTTGAGGAATTTTGGCACTAATATACTTACAAACTTCACTTCTGGTATAAYGCTCCGTAGCATTTTGGCAAGCTAAATTCTGTCCAGACAGTTTTACATGAAGCTGTGACAAAATATATCTGGACAGACAGAAAATTTTCTGGTTTCGAGTCCTTCAATATATGATAGGGTTGGGTATCATTTGGTTTTTTTTCAATACTGGTGCCAAATCGATACTTTTAAACCGATACCGGTGCCAAAACGGTGCCTGAACTGATTCTTTGCAAAAGCCACAAAATGATGGTGGATTCAAGAATATATTTTTATTGAACAAAAAATTGAATGCTTAAAATTTAACAATATATTAAAATATATTAATCCACAGTTCAGGCATTTAAGTGGCACCGAAATGAGGCACCGAAATTCGCGTTCTGTTCCGGTCCGGTACATTCCGGTTATATAGGTACCCGTGCCGTATTGGCACCGGTTTTCGGTACCCGACCCTAATATATGAAACATAAAGATATCATTCAAAGAGTGAGTTCTGACCAATGTACAGACAAAAGCTTTCTTTTATTCATATAGATTATATTAGTTTCTTATGCTAATTACTTATGTTGAGTTTCTTTTTAATCTAGTTTACTGATTTATAAGAAACTGAAGAAGAAAATCAAGTCAGTCTAAAATGCAAAGATAAAGGATCAAACACATCAAATACTACTTTTAAACTTGTCTGATTTAAAATAATATATTTTTATTATTAAACACACACACACACACACACACACACACACACACACACACACACACACAGATGGTGAGATTCGAAATATGAAAATAAAAAATTAAAAAAATTAAACAGAAAATATTTCTCGGTGATCCCTAAATGTAATCCTTTTAACTTTGTGTCATTTTTAAAGACTTTTTGATGTGTGAACTCTGAGATTAATTCAAATAAATAAATAAAAAGTGGAAGATTTTATTTTTGTCCTTTTGTCCCCTTTTGCTTTATGACTTTAATTTACATTTAAATCTTCACTAAATCACACTGCATCCAGCCAAAGAGTATCGTGACTCCAAACTAAAGCAATTTAGATTCTGTCAACTTTATGGAAACAGAAACACAATCCTTTAAAACTGTTTCACATTAATAATCACAGTGTTATTTTTTCTTGGTAGCTCTTCATTTTTCATTATAAATGGAGAAACTTGCTTTTTCTAATTTATGCCTTCTATTTTGAAACTATACTGTACATTGAATTTTTTTGCCATCTGACTTTCTACTGGACCACAAAATAATATATATATATAAATAATAATCTCTCTATATATAGACCCCCCCCCATTGTTTGTAAATGTACATTAATGTACATTTTGCAATATTATGATGTGTAATCAACTCAACTGTGAAATCYTCATTTTTCCTGTTTGGCACTGGTTTTCTGTGCATGTACTGTACGGAATAAAAAAAATACAAAATTCTTAATGATACTTTATATCAAAAATACAGCATTTAAAATAACTGCGGTTAAAATCAAGCAATCAGTAAATAAATTACTTTAGTCACAAAAATGAAATTCTAGCCGTATTGTAAGCAGAGCGATCTGGCACCCTGTGGAGCGCACAGCACCGCACGTCCAAAAGAGAGACAAAGCTCTCCGGTAAATCAGTAGTGAAGTGTGTGTAACCATTACTGCTGCCTGGCTCTATGTGTGTGTGTGTGTGTGTGTGTGTGAGAGAAAGTATGCAATTGATTTGATCAGTGAAAAATCAAGTCATTACTTTAAACAGAAACACATGCGCACAGTGCATTTTTATGCAGTTATTTATTTATCTCCCTGCCGCCCCCCCTGGCTGTGCTGCGCAGCGCGGCCTCTCCAGCTCCCGGTGCCATATGGGGCCCGATCACCAGGACAGGGGCTTTAAAGCCTGATTAGGACGCCTATTAATAATGCCAGGGCACGCGGCCAGGGAAAACAAGAGGAGAGCTGAAACTAATCAACACACACACACACACACACACACACACACACACACACACACACACACACACACAAAAGGTTAGAAAAACAGGGCTCGGTGCCAACTTGCCCCCTGCACCCTCCAAAACAATCATCTGAAAGTTCTAGCTGTGAACGGGCGCGTCTCAAACTGACACTTCAAGTGCACTCAGTGAAAATGGATCCTGGACTTGGACTTAAAGCTTAATGCCAAGGAACCTACGGGACACACAGTGCACTGTACAGGGTGTGTCCCCTTCAGGCCCTATTTAGTGCACTTAGTGCGTACGTAAATTAAGGAGCCGAACACCAAACATAATCCGGGAGCTGCTAATCTTTAGATTATATTATTAGGGCATGTAGTATGATTGTAGTATTAGATTATGATGCCAACTCCTTACAAAAGCTCGCTAGATGTTTAGTGCACTAAAGAAGCTGCTATAACCAGTGCACAGATCATTACTCACTTTTGTCATTTTCTACTTTAAACCTTACACAGGTAATTTACCACTTTAACCCGCGCTAAACGTTATGTATCATATCTGTCTGCAAGAACAGCATGTTTTAAGAACTTACTGTATAGATAAACACAATATTGGATTCTGAATTGTAATTTTTAAATCAACACTTCTAGTTATAAGCTTTAGGTTAACTAGCTAACTCTAAAAGAGAAGTTTATTCATTTATCCTGAATTTGAACCGCTACTGTTTCAGCGCTGCTCGGTGACGACCCCTAGGTTTAAGCGCACTACTTAGGGGACGTGCCTGCTAATTCTTGCCGAGCTGGTGCAGTTTGCAGCACGTGGGTTTGATGTGGATTCTTCTTGAAGTGTCTTAAGTATAAACATATTAAAGAGATTGCAGATGAAGCACACACACACCCTCACACACACACAGACACAATCAGTGACAAAAAACACACACATGTTTACGGGGCACGTCGTTAAATTGGCCACATCAAAATCACAAGTGGTTTAATGGTTAGAGGAGAAAAATGCTTTGGAAAGAATAAGAGCAGGCCGCAGGCACATGTGTGTGTGTGTGTGTGTGTGTGTGTGTGTGAGTGAGTGAGTGAAAGTACATTCAGCTGTTAAGCCCGTGTAAGAACGTGTTGCAGTAGAATGCCATTACAGCCACGTAGTGGATCTGAAAACATCTGCGTTTGTAATAAAGAGTGTAATTCTAACACACAAATAAAAAAGTGTATGTTTTTAAGAAAGTGACAGCGTTCTTGGTAGCGAGATGGAGGTTTAAGCGCACACACACACACACACACTAGAGGGCAGTGATGCTTCGAAAACCAGCAGCGAAAGGAAGAATCCAAGGCCTTGTCCTAATATTGTTTTTAGCAGGGTTTTGTGTACTTGCCCTTGGCGCTTCTCCTTCGGTGGGGGTGAAGCCCAGATCTCATCTCAGACCTACATTCCTTACTGTATCAGGATCAGAACTCGCCCAGAAACCACCGCCGTCGACTATCACACGCTGCAACCACTCAGAGGAACTGGGCGTACTTCTCTACACACACACACACACACACACACACACACACACACACACACACACACACACACACACACACACACACGAGCTCCGTACCGGCCTCAATGCTAATCTCTCCGTTACTTCTTACTTGTTAAAAATCATTTGAGTCGATGCTTGTTCTGAAACACATCTAGTTCATGTTAAAATTCAAAATCGAGAAGTTCAATGCAAAAACAATGACGTCTTACCAACTTAAACACCCCTTCTAACTTCTTAGAACACTTCTAGTCATGTTATTTATCATGTTATTCCAGTAAACACAATATTAACTTGTTATACCTGTGCTCAGACACAATGGTGAGTAATACAGTACTGTGGTCTCACACCTCCAGGGTTGGTTCAATTTTTACCCCATTGTTTATTGCACTTTGTACTGTAGTGCACACTTATGCTTCTGACCCCTTCGATGGTCTTGTATCTCGGCATACTGTAGTAAGTCACTCAGACATTGTGGTGTTTAATGCAAGTGATGGTGAAATGCAGTTTGTTTGCTCTACACTAGCGTGTGTGTGTGTGTGTGTGTGTGTGTGTGTGTGTGTGTGTGTGTGTGTGTGTGTGTGTGTGTGTGCCCCGCAATGGATTGGCCCGCCGTCCAGGCTGTACCCCATCTCATGCCCAGAGTCCCCTGTGATCGACTCCAGCTTTCCCGTGACCCTGTACAGCAAACTGTAAGTGCTATAGAGAACCAGTAAGAGTGAGAGAGTGTTTTTATGCTATTCAGGGAAGTTTGATTCTTTCCAGAAATAGATTCGTAAAAAATGAGCTAAAAGTATTTGAACAAAGAACTTGAAATCTTAAAATAATAAAACATGTGAAGCATTAGTAAGACATAAAACTCGCTAAAACTTTCAGCGTTGCAAACATAAAAAAAACAACAACAACAACAACAACAAAAAAAAGCAGGAGATTATTATGATCTCACTAATATTTTTAATATCTGGCTTAAGTTCAAGTTCAAACAGCTAAAACACTCACCATGATTTAAAAAAAATGTTATAGGAAATGGTATTGCTAAGGGGCTAATGTCTGGACAAATTATCACAACGTTAAGATTTCTAACTTAAATTTTTTTTTTAAGTGAGCTTAGAAAGCAATGAAAATTTAAGTTAGCCAAGCTAGCTCCTAGTTAATGTGAATCATTTCTAAAAAATGTTTTGATAACAAACCAGTAGGTCGAACACGTGCTGATGGATCTGTGTTCAATTTTCTCTCATTTCTAGCGAGAAGCTACGACGAACAGGGTGTGAAGGTTCAGTTACGTTGTTCTCCTGTGTGTGCTCCTGTCCTGCTGACAAAAAAAATCCAAAGCTTCGAGGAAAATGTAAGATTAATAAAGAAAAGCAGCTGGTTGTGTTTTTCTCCAGGCAGGAAAAAGATCTTTTGTTTCAGTGCTATTGTTACGCCGCGCAATGACGGTCAGCAGGAGATGGAACATAACCTACCTGCAGAGGCACGTCTAACACACACACACACACACACACAGATGAATGGGACGTTGTTTAAATGAAGGACGATGCTGTACGATGGGAGCTGTGTGTAATCTCTGACTGACATCTCATTCACCTTGGACTTTTTAAAAAATAATAATTTATTTTTTAATAACCCGAGCTTCTAAAAAAGAAAAACACACACACCCACACATGTGCAGTCATACTCGCGCTTGAGCACGCACACTTGTAAGGCACGTCATTTAAAACCCTCAGGCTGAAGCAATATGTTTTTTTTTTGCAAACTAATCCAAACACTCGGTCGTGTTTCAGAACAAGGATATGAAAATATATWCACTTTAAATCATCCACAGCGTCAACATTTTAAATTATGGGATTTTTTTTCCAGTTACAAATTGCTGGAGGGCAACTGAAACGATTAGGCAACTACAGAGGTTTTAAAAAAGACAAAGTACGTCGTTGTTTTTGATCAGCGCTAACATGTTTTATGAGAATTTCAGGCTAAATTAGCATAGAACAAATACTTTTTTATCACACCAATGTTTTTCTTCCAGAATTAAACTGATGTTCTGACTAATGAAGAATATCTAATAACCTTTAATATATATATAAAAAAACTTGTACAGTGTTCGAGTCTTGCTAAATCCTGCCTTGATGAGGCGATGCTACAGTGGGATGTGTTAGCATTTCTAGCCAATGTGTCGTCGTGAATATTATGCTAATGTATAAATGTTACATAGCTTTGCTAATACATTTTCACTCGTACTCTGTTACTGCAGATATCCTGACAGCTCTTGAGACGTGTGTAAACGCTTGTCGCCACATTGGTATATTATGCAAATTCACTAATCTAACATCGAGTGAATACTGTATGTTCAAGTAGAGTATGTAACACCTGCTGGCTCATGTGGGCAACAGAGCTTTCGAACATCTTGCTAATAAGTGGGAATGCTAACAGCTTGATAATATCACGCTAACATTTAATATATACTCTATTTAAGGTGTTGCTAATCAATTGCTAATATATATATAATACGGTTGCTAATATTGGAGCTTTGTAATATCTTTTAAAAGTTCTCTCTCTCTCACACACACACACACACACACACACACACACACACACACACACACACAAAGAGCATATAAGGTTTTTTAAGTACAAAGTCAACACGAGATGTTCTCATTTCTTCTCTCTGCTGGAACTCCATCATTCAATCTCTCCTGCTCCGGCTTTGCTCTCTCTCCCTCTCTCTATCGGTGAGTCTCTCGTCTTCTCCCTCACCCCATCGCTCCATCACTCCTGTCCTCCAGGCCTCCTTCAGCTCGAGTGTGTGATGGGCAGAAGGGCAGGAGATGAAGCAATAACACTGCGCTCAGCGACTCTGCGTGACTCCTGTTTATCTTCCACTTCTCTCCCGCGATGGAGTGATTCTCTTTCTCTTTCTTTTTCATTTCACTTTGTTTTATTTGAATTCGCTGCAACGTGGGAAATCAGGCCGAGCCTCCATCATAAAAAAACCCTCTGGATTGAAACTGAATGTTATATAAACATGCAAATAATTTGATTATTAAATTACATTCTGATGCTGATGCAATAAAGAGGATTATTAAACTGAAACGCAAAAAAAAAACAAAAAAAAAAACATCCTTAGCACGCGCAAGACCTCGCATGCTGCCGGATCCTGCACTCTGATTGGTCAGAAGATGCTGATTAATTCTCTAGAACAGCAGCACAGGTTTATATTAATGCGCTCACTCCGATACGTTAGCGTTTCCATAACAACAAATTGTGGTGGTGGTAGTGGTGGGGGGGGTTAGTCCAAGTACTGAAGAAACAAATACGCCATGAGTTGTCGTTTAAAGATTGCCAGAGACTCAGCTGTACGGACATCTAGAGGAAGTTCATTCCACCACCTCGGCTTCTGCCAGGACAGAAAAGAGTCTGGATGAACGTCTTCCTCGATCCCTGAGAGACGGTGGGACGAGGCGAGCGGTGCGGTGCGAGGTGTGATTACAGCTGAGAGGTAACTGGGTGTGGGGACGTTTTTAGCTTTGTAGGTGAGCATCAGGGTTTTGAATTTGATGCAGCAGCTACAGGAAGCCGGTGCAGGGAGCGGAGTAGTGGTGTGGTGTGGGAGAACTTGGGAAGGATGAAGACAAGATGTGCAGCTGTATTCTGGATCAGCTGCAGAGGACGAATCGTGGACAGGAGTGAGGTGCTGAACAAGCACCTGGGTAGCCTGTCGAGAAAGAAATGGTGAATTCTTCTGATGTTGTAAGGAAGAAAGCGACAGGAGCGAGTAAGGTTGGCGATGTGCGAGGAAAATGACAGATGATCATCCGGCGTTACCCCGAGATTGCGGGCAGTGGCTGAAGGAGAGATGTGATTGTTGTCCCTGGAGGTCACAAGGTCCTGACTGGGAGATGAGTCACCAGGGATGAGCAGCAGCTTGTTTTTACTGAGATTGATCTTCAGCTGATGAGCTGCCATCCAGGATGAGACGTCTGCCAGACACGCTGAGATCCAGAAGGAAACCTGAGTGTCAGAGGGAGGAAAGGAGAGACTGAGTTGTGTGTCATCTGCATAACAATAGGAAACGCCATGCGAACATATGAGAGTAACAAGAGAGTAACACACGTGTAACAAACGAGTTTACTCTTCACACGCAGAACAAACTGTGATTACTTCTTGTCTCCAACGGAGGCTGATGAGGGAAGGAGTGCTTATTACTGCTATTACATAAGTGATTATGATTCACATGCTAGTTTAGTTTACTGTATAAATTAATAAATAACCGAATTAATGAACATTTAGAGCACACAAACGTAAAACACACCCACATCTGAGCAGATTTCTCCTGAATTTATCTGAACACAGTCTTCATATGTTTCTAATCTCGTTCACGAAGATCAACTTTGACGTCTTTTGTCTTCGCCGATTTATCCAGTATCAGGCTGAAACTTGGTATCCATGGCAACGACAGCCGTCCCGTCGGTCACGGTTCCTGAGTGCGCGTCTCATTTCGGTGAGACCGATGGACTGATGAAGAGGCCAGAGGTGAAGAAAAGCACACAGACGCAGAGGCTGTTTCATCTCAGTGGAACTTCAGGTGCTGACCGTGGCCCAGTTCACGAGGACAAATTACCCAGAATGCACTGCTGTGACATGACGGCGGTATTCCTAAATAAGGAATAAGTTAAGGAAGGGTTCCATTACCAAGAACAATCCTTTTTAGGAAGCTAAGAGCCCTGAGTAATCCAAGAAGAACCAATTGAAGAACACTTTTCCCCTCCAAAGTTTATGTGCATCAGCTGGGGTTCCTTGCTTGGTCAACAAGAACAACTGAAGGTCTTTCTATCTGAAAGGGATCCAATCTGAGATGAACCTTTTTTCTTTTTAGCTAGAACATTTTACAACAAATCCTTAAACAATCCCATTGAAGAAACTTTTTTAAAGAGCTGTAGATGCTGACCGGGATTGAAATCTTCCTTAGTTGATGTCACATATCCCAATCCTGAAAAGCTTAGAACACTTAATTATTCAATAAACTCTTAAAGAACCAACAGAACCCCTTTTTTTCAAAGAGAGAGAGTGTGTGTGGGGGGAAAGTGTGTGGTACACACTCCAACGTTACTGCTTATTTTCTTATTTTAACCTCAAACCTGTCAAAAGTTTAACATTTGGCTTCTTGGCTTCTTCATAGCCGGTACACAACACAGAGTGCTTTAAAGCATTTTTAAGGATTTATTGGATAAATTGGATAAATCCATTAAAAAAGGGTCTACTTGAAATAATTTCTGATAGAGAAACACCTTGTGAAAGGGTCAAAGGGATAAACAAGGAACGCTTAACGTTACAAGATCAAGAACGAAGAACCTCTGGAGAACCCTTTCCTCGAGAGAGTGTGTGTATTAATCAGGGTTAGTAAGTCTACACTTAATATTTCCGTCTTTCCGTCCACTGTAGAACCTGACTGAAATGTAACCTTTAAGCTTCTTGGAACATTTGTAGAAGACAGGGTTCTTCAGAAGGTTCTCCACTTCCAAACAGGGTTCTGCTCTGACCTCTGTGTGACATATTGATACGTGAAGTATAAGAAATGTTTCAGTATCACTCAGAAGCCTGAGTGGTAAGAAAGGTCTGTGTGTGTGTGTGTGTGTGTGTGTGTGTGTGTTTTATGAGGGTGTGTTCATGCTCCCCGTGATCGAGCCACAGTAATAACAATAACAAAACCTTTAACAAAGGGTCCAGTGTGTCGGGATGAAACCTGCTGCGGCGCTCTGTCCATCAACTCGGCTTCGTGTTTAGGGAAAGAAAGAGACACTTTCCTGTCTCTCTGTTCATCTCTCTCTCTCTCTCGCTCTCTCTCTCTCTCTCTCTCT
>QMIH01003536.1:0-29924 GCA_003987875.1 Clarias batrachus | reverse complement strand
AGAATTGAACCTCTTTCCTTGAAGTTCTTGATGATCCTATAAATTGTTGATTTAGATGTAATCTTAGTAGCCACAATATCCTTGCTGTGAAGCCATTTTTATGCAACGCAATGATGGCTGCACGCGTTTCTTTGCAGGTCATCATGGTTAACAATGAAAGAACAATGATTTCAAGCATCACCCTCCTTTTAACATGTCAAGTCTGCCATTCTAACCCAGTCAGCCTCACATAATTATCTCCAGCCTTTTGCTCGTCAACATTCTCACCTGAGTTAACAAGACGATTACTGAAATGAACTCAGCAGGTCCTTTAACGACAGCAATGAAATGCAGTGGAAAGTTTTTTTTTTTTCGGGATTAAGTTAATTTTCATGGCAAAGAAGGACTATGCAATTCACCTGATCACACTTCATAACATTCTGGAATATATGCAAATTGCTATTATAAAAACCTAAGCAGCAACTTATCCAATTTCCAATATTTATGTAATTCTCAAAACCTTTGGCCACGACTGTAGACAACTTCACATAATGTAAATAGATTGTCACAGAATAAGAAAATGTGAATAACTTAATTTTGATCAAAATGTCAGACAAAACCATATAATCACAAGCTGACCATTTGTTAAATATAAAATAAATGTACTGCATCTAGGGGATTTGGCAGACGCCCTTATCCAGAGCTACTTACATTATTATTATTATCTCATTACATCTGAGCAATAAACCAACTGCGGGGTCAAAATAACACAACCAGTTTTTTTTTTTAACAGACAGAAACAGAAGACATATTAAGACTGCCATTTTACATATCCCAATAGCTTCTTCTGACACCTATTAAATATTGTAAAATATGCCAAGAGACTTTGCACACACACAGCTTTAGCGAAGATTACTAGTAATTTAACTAAAATTACATTTAAGATTACATTTAGTAATTTTTTTTTATTTGTGTGTGCTACAAACACACTTTTATAATAAAATACACTATAGCCGACTATTGGCACAGAATATTAAACCATGAACTCCTCTGACCCCCAAAGTCAAAATGCGACTTAAAAGGTGGAAAAGCGAACATGGAAATGAGCTTACTCCTACCTACCACAACTACAACATTTAAAATTTAGGTTAAAAATCATTTTAACTTACCATAAAATACTGCCAGCTTTAAATTGAGTGCCCCTCGCTTCAGAAGTGTAGAGTCCAGAAAATTTGTCATGCCGTTTCTCAATTCCAAGAATGCAAAGAACAGACTTGACTTGAAAGTGCACACTCAAGGGTTTGAGGACACCGGGTATATTGCAGGATGCGTCACACAGCCGCGATATATTATACTATAACCATATTTTACCAAAGATATAATACCCAAAATTAGATAAATCCGCTGTTTTAACCACAGCAGAGACAGCACAGCCAGCAGAAGTTCTTGCTGAGGTGAGGCTGCTTTGGGCTCGGGGCACCTGTATTGCCTGCCTGGAGCTGAAATCTCCGAAATCAGGGGCAATTTTATAAAATAGACGCTATCTTTAATAACCGATGGAGGTTTTGAGCTGTACATACATACAGTATATTCTCGCTTAAACAACTCTTAAAACTATACTTTGTGACACAGTAACAGTAATATTTCGGACATTGTGCAGGCTACCATTTGAGAAACCATAAAGAATAAACCAGTTGTTGGGTTTACTTTAATAAAAAGTAAAAAGTGTGTTTAAAGTACCCGAAATAACCCAGAATTTTGATCCAGCATAAACAACCCAACAATATTTTTATAGAAACAACCGAAGCATTTCTTAGAGTTCAGAGTTTGTAAAAAAAAAAAAAAAAAACACCATAAAAATCTATTTCTGTTGCACCATTAGGAAGCTATTGCACTCGGTACAGATTTACTGAACTAACTGAACTGAATTTTTCCCCATCTCAAAGAGCCCATCAGGTTAATACTAGCTTTAATGGGAGAGATTTGCCTCCCAGTTCCTGGTTAGAGCAAGGGTTGTCGCGATACCGACAACCGCTATTATCGTATAGCGATAATAGCGATAATAACAATACTGTTACCAAGTAACAAGTGATCGTGGTACCAAACAGATACTATGGTCAACAGAGGTGGAAAGTAACAAATAACATTTACTCGTGTTACTGTAATTGAGTAGTTTTTTTGTGTACTTCTACTTTTTAAACATAGTTTTTAAAATCTGCAATTTAATTTTTTCTTAAGTATATTTTGTTTTGTACTGTTTATGTTTAAGTATTGTACTTCGCTCCATTTGAAATCACATTCGCTACCGAGTAAACAATAAATGTATGAAAATGAAAAATAATAAAAATAATGTAACAGGGAAGGAAAAAAATTCTGGCCATTGTAGCGGCCACTACTATGTTGTACCACATTATGTATGTATGTATGCTGCCCTTTTAAGATTTGCCGCCCTTCCTCCTGTGTGCGCGCTGCGGAGGTGTGTGTGCGTGAGGAGGAGAGAACGGAGTAGGAGCTCAGATGTGCTGCTCACCCCCAAAATTCTCTATTCTTTTACCCTTTTCTTTACTTTTACTTTATGTTTTGTATTATAATTTTGTGACGCTGAAAGAGGCCGATAGAGGTTTTGTGCTGAATGTTATTTTTGGCTCTGAGCTCTTTTTTTCCTTCGGCTATCCAGCGCAAAGCGTTACACTATATTTAAGCGATTGCTTCGATTTCAAGCACAAGAAAGGCAACAGCTTATTATGCAAAGGTGTTCCATCAGTTAAAACAGCTAGTTTGAGATTTATATCTGCTTGTCTTTTTTGAACAACACTAGAATCCAACATTCCACCCATGCTGTTAAAAAAAGTTACTCCTCGTAAATCTTTAATGAGCTACTTTTACTTGAGTAGATTTTTATAATGCTAACTTTACTTGTACTTCAGTAAAATGTCAGTGAAGCAATAGAACTTTTACTAGTTTATTACTCTTTCCACCTCTGATGGTCAACAACCGAGTGTCTCAAAGGTCTCCATACATAGGAGACATTAACTTTTTGGTAAACATATCTTGCAAAGGTTTTCAGATTTAGTTAATAATTGAAGCTTACCTGCTGCTCCACTCGCATTCATGTTGTATGCGCAGTTGCTGTAAAAGCTTCGCAGTCTGATTGAGGGTTTCTTGTTCTTTGTTTACGATGGTGGACATCCAGTAAGTGGGTTTCTTTTGCTCATCATATGCGCTGTCACTGTAGATGCTCTGCACACCGATCGGTTTTTTCACCATAGACATTTTTCAGTCTGCTCCGGGGATTCAGTAGCTATGAACTCGGCCTGTCTTATTTGTTGCTGAGTGAGTCACAACTCTTGTTCATCTGGTGTTCAAGATGTTTGCAAATATAGCAACCTCTCTGCTGATGAAGTGGTGGGGTTAAGATTTTTCAAGTTCTCCAACTGATTATATGATCAGGAAATTAAATGAAGCTATATTATTACCTCACAGTATGACATAATAGTTGATGATGACACTGCCTACTTTACTGAGGTTTGCCTGTGATTGCCTGTGGTAGGAAGGCCTAGGATCTCTTCTCTCTCTTTCTCTCCCTGTCTCTCTCCGTCAAGCTACACAAATCACTCCTAAACTGCCAGTGATCCAGACCCCCTCTGGCCTCTGGACCTGTCTGACTTATCCTGGTGACCCATGTTCTGGGTCGAAATGTCATCACTTGGATTCCCTGTGTTGTCGGCTTGGGATGCGTGTAGTGACTGGGGACGGTTCCACTTTACCATGAAGACGGTCCTGGCCTCAGCTGACGCAGACAGCTGTTCTCTGAGGACTTGTGATTGCAGCCGCACAATAGTTCAGGACTGGAGTTTCCTACAGTCTATCTGAGCCTCCAATAACTAACCGGAGTCCATATTTACTTAAAGACATCAACTTTTATATAATATATTATAATATCTTATCTTATCTATTATAATATATCTGAGTCTGGTTCTTCTCAAGGTTTCTTTCTATTTCCATCTCAGGGAGTTTTTCCTTGATATCGTCGACAAAATCTAATCATTTTGATACATTCATATTTTTGGATTTTTCACATTTCATACAAATTACCATAATTTTCTTTAGATTTTTTAAAGCTGCTTTGTGACAATGACAATTGTTAAAAGCGCCATACAAATAAAATGTATCTGATACTGATAAAATGTAATTATTATATCACATCTAATTTGCACTAGTCTGGCCACTAAATAATCATCCTCATTCACCCATATTTTGCATAGATTCATCTCATTCTTAATTTATACAGTATATATTCGATATATTATGTGTGTGAATATTTTGTATGTGTATATTGTATTCTGTTTTCTCTTAGTTGTTTCTGTTGAAGCAGGTGCCATTGTGAATTTTTTTTTGATAGTATGTCAGACTGACTGAATTTTTTTTGTCAAATCGGGACAAAGTTTATTTGCCATAGACATTCTTCAGTCTGCTCCAGGGTTTCAATAGCTATAGTATAAAACCGGGCCCGTCTTATTTGTTGCTGAGTGAGTCACATCTCTTGTTGTTCTGGAGGTTAGGATGTTTGCAAAAATCACAATCTCTCTGCTGATGAAGTGGTTGGGTTAAGACCAGCGAGTCCTCGAACCGGCTATATGATCAGGAAATCAAATGAAAATATCTTATTACCTGACGGTATGACATAATGGTTGATGATGACACTGCCTACTTCACTGAGGTTCGTCTGTGATGCAACTACCTGTTCAAACACAGGTCAACTGCAATTGCTACAATTATTATTTAATTAAAGAAACATATTTAAAGTACAGTTACTGTACATACATTACATCTGAATAGATTTTGTAAAGGATGTTTTGTAAATATAGTTATATTTCACTAATAAGTGATATTTCCTCACCCTGTGTGTACATATATAAAGTTTCTATTTATCCATCATAAATTAAATCAATCATTAAAATAATATTGTTATACGGTACAAGTAAAAAGTATGGACACGGCTTCACTGTAGATTCAATGTTTAGGATTTAATTTCTACATTCTTGAAATAGGAATATTGGAGATTTCAAAACTATTAAATAACACATGTAATTATAGAATTAAGTAACAACAACAACAGTCAGTTGTATATTGTATAATTGTTATTTTAAGACACGTGGATCAGCTGTTCTGCAATAGTTCTTGCAAGAATAGTATTGTCAAGTGCACTTGCAAAAACAAGCACCATGATGAAACTGGCTCTCATGAAGACCTTCCCAGGAAAGCAAGACCAAAACTTACCTCTGCTGCAGAGGAGAAATTCATTTAGAGTTACCAGCCTTAGAAATCACTAATTAACAAACAGCACCTCGGAGTCTTCATTAAGGTTTTACAGAGCATAGGTTGCAGATACATTACATCTCAATATCTTCTGTTTAAAGGGGATTATTGTATACCCTTTTGTTTCTAGGTTTGCACAGGGATGTATGGTGGAAATTGCAATCATTTAAGATTAATAACAAATAAATCAATAGAAAAATGAAAAGTGTAGCTGCTGTAATGTAAATGATAACAGCACTAACTTGTTTTACATTACAGCAGCTACAATTTTTTGTGAAACAATGCAACCAACAGTCATCTGCGGCGAAAATGTGGACGTCAGACTAAGCTTATTTTATGTACTTATTTTAATTAGCACACAATAAGTGATTTTATTCATAAATGTTTCTATTTTTTTTTTTTAGCAATTTGAAAAGATGAACCCTTTTATCTGGACCAGGACTTTCTCAGTTCTAGAGGGGACACTTTATCAAATCAAATCAAAAACATTGTTAGTTGAAAAAAACTATTTTGTTATGCTAAGTTGATCGGCAAAATGAATCATAGACCAAATGAATTATGATTTCATTCTTATGAATGACTCAAGAATGACAGAGAGCAACTTCTCCTAACCATCCAATAAGGGCTAGTGACAAACAATGCCTTTTTCGGTATGTGAGCACATTGTCATAGGGCAACTACAGTATGTAGCACAGGGAACAAAACATAGAAATTTTGGGTCCATGGCCAGGAAACTCCCCAGAAACGTCTTGAGGACTTTTGGTCGATCCTCAAGAGGTGGCTGGACAAACCCAAATCCACAAATTCTGACAAACTAAAAGCATTGATTATGCAAGACCAGGCTGCCATCAGTCAGGATGTGGTCCCGAAGTTGATTGACAGTATGCCAGGGCAAATTGTAGAAAAAGATGGGTCATCACAGCAAATATTGACTCTTTGCATAAACTTAATGTAATTGTTAATAATTTTTTAAAAAACCTTTGAAGCGCGTGTAATTACACTTCAGTATACCATCGTAAAATCTGAGAAAAAGGTCTAAAAACACTGAAGAAGCAGACTTTATGAAAATTAATATTTGTGTCATTCATAAAACTTGGCCAAAATATATATAAATATATAAATAATGTCAAAATGTGTGTGTGTGTTTGTCTGTGTATACTTATATGTGACCAAAAAGCATCATGAAGTTTGCTCTAGTGTCAGTTAAAATACAAAACGCAGGCCAAAACCAACAGTAACATCTTCCTTTTTTTAATTAGTGAATACGTTCATAGAACTCAAACATGCACCCAAGCCCTAATCTTAAACTAATCCGACACATGTAGTGAAAAGCTGCCATTCAAAATGGCGCCGTGCACTGATCCGAGTGACGAACTTCCTGCTTCCCTCATCACGGGTCCTGGAAACTAGACCAAGGCAAGATGACACCCACATCGCGTTACCGGAGACTTCACCAAAAATAATACAACACGGCTATCCTGACATGGTTTCGGGAATCCTCGGTGTGCTACGATGGGACGCGGACAGAGAGCTGAAGAACGAGACACAGCCAGTGCTCGTGCGGTAACCCGGAGGACTGTGGACGTTACAAGGGCTTGACGTGTAGGAGGAAACTACGTTAACCAAAAAAAAAAAAAAATATATATATATATATAAAAAATGCATCGGTCAGGATCCGGTGTAATTATTGCGTCATAAAGGTGAAACTAATGCAACGTTTGTCTTTATGCTTCCATCGGACCTTAACCGCGTTCCAAACATAGATCATCATCCACCCTATAGCGAGCTCTTCCGGCAGCACAGGAGGTGAGATGCACGCCTTCTTTATAATTATAATAATAATAATACTCATCATCATCATGCTTTTGTTTAAAATAGTGACTTATTAAATATAAAGTTGTATGACTTACTTGAAGTGTCACTGAATTTATATGGTTTCTGTAACAGGGTCATATTCAAACCTGCAGTTAAAGGCGAATTTATGGGCTCACAAGGTAAAAGATTTTTTTTTTTTACCCCTTTAACTCATTGTTTAATAATAATAATAATAATAATAATAATAATAGTAGTAGTAGTAATAATAATGGGCTGCTGTTTGATACCGGGTGTTTGCAGTTGGTTGAGAGAAAGAGGAGGCGGAGAGAGAGAGCTCTTTGTTGTTTATCCGGTGTTTTTGTACCGTTCGCGAACAGCTGATTCGGTTCTGTTCCGCGCCGCGAGCGCCTGTTGATATTTGACAGCGGCTGATGCTGTCACACACACACACACAGACACAGGCTGCCTAAAGTCTCGAATATTCCGTGAAGAGACCATTAGGTGTGCTGATTGAGTAGCCCCACGACACAAGAGAGAGAAGGTGTTACCTGTGTCATGTTATTCGATCACAAAGGTAACGTCACGCGCTTGTGTTGTAACAATGTATATACTTTGTGTTCTTTTTCTTTATTTTTTTTTCTCCGCGTGCGCTGCGCTGCTCAGAGTTTACACGCATGTGTGTGTTTGATCTAGCAGAGCGACCTAGAGGGGCCAAAAGCTACCAAGTCGGATGTTTGTCAGTCGATATGTGTGTTAGTTCACATGAGTTTACATTCAGACTTGATATTTTTGCAAAGAGGGAAAATTATATATAGGTCTATCTATCTATTTATCTATCTATCTAGGAACCTCTGTAGTCCGACTAGGGGCCATGGAGGCCAATGTTGATTGGTCCAACTGCACCTTAGAGGGTTTACAAATAGGTCACTAGGTTGTATGAATATGAATCTAGTTCACTTTTTTTTTTGCTGATGCAATTCATGCATCATGCCGGAAAACCCTGAACATTATGTCAGTCACCTTGAAAAAAATAAGCCTGGCTTATTTATCGTTTACTTAGTAATAGTTGTACATTTCGTTTAAAGAGATTTAATGGATCCATTCTAGTACTATAAACCCAGTGAGGATTGTTTTTGCTGTGTCTTCTCACCTTGATTTTTCTGTGCCTAGTTTCATCTGATGAGATGAGTGTGCACACAGGACAGGGAAATGATGAGGTACTGGTGTCTCAGGCTGTGTGGGATTACCTGGCAGCAGCCGGGAGATCTTGGCTGCTTGACTTTGAGGATAAACAGGGACTGAGTGCTGGAATCATACGGCGTGGAGAGTGTGGAGGCTGCTGTGCTGTAAGACACCTCTCACCTTTGAAGAGTCCAGCTAGGGACTTTGGAGGCCAATGGTGATTACCATTGTATTTATTCCTATTTTTACGACCATGGTAAGACCTCCGGTCAACATTCACATGCACAACGGGCAATTTGGGAACTCCAATTAGAATAATCTGCATGTCTTTGGACTGTGGGAGGAAACCGGAGTACCTGGAAGAAACCCACAAAGTAAGGGGTGTCCAACTAGGGACTGTGAAGGTCAATGGTGATTACCATTGTATTTATTCCCATGTTTATGACCGTGGTAGGACCTCTGGTCAACATTCTCAAGAGTAACAGGCAATTTGGGAGCGCCAGTTAGTGTAACCTCTACAGTATGTCTTTGGACAGTGGAAGGAAAGCAGAGTATCCAGAAAAAACCCACCCAGCACGGGGAGAATGTGCAAACTTAATGCACACAAAGACTCCCAGGCGAGTATCGAACCTGGACCCTGGATGTGCAGGGCAACACTATTAACCACTAAGCTATAGTGCCACCATCTATAACCTTCACACTTTGATATTACTATTACAAATTATTTTATTACCGTGATAAAATAAGCCTCGTTTTTCGTGTTCAGTTCGTGGTTTCTATGTTTAATGATTTATGTTCTATGTTCAGTTCATGTTTCTTAGTAACATGACAGGCTTTGGGTGTGTGTGAGTGAGTGAGAGAATGACTAATATTAGTTATACCAGTTATATATTACACTTGAGTGGCACATTTTTCAAAACATTAATTTAACTATAAATGGATACAATGTATTATTTGTGCAATAATGCAATAATTGATTTCTTATTTTATTTATAAATGTATTGGATAAGGTAACTTTGCATTCTGCTTATATGAATTCTTTTGAGTGCAGTTTAGATTATTAGTCATAACTTATGCATTTATATTTTGGTCCAACTACACTTTAGAGGGTTTAAAAATAGGTCACTAGGTTGTATGAATATGAATCTAGTTTACAATTTTTTGCTGATGCAATTCATGCATCATATCGAAAAACCTGAATATTATGTCAGACACCTTGCTCAGATAAGTCTGGCTTACCCATTGTTTCCTTAGAAATAGTTGTACATAAAGAGATTTAATGGATCCATTCTAGTACTATAAACACAGTAAGGATTGATTTGGTGTGTCTACTTACCTTGATTTTTCTGTGCCTAGTTTCATCTGATGACATGAGTGTGCGCACAGGACAGGGCACACCCCACCAGATGAGTGTGCGCACAGGACAGGGCAGCGATGAGGTACTGGTGTCTCAGGCTGTGTGGGATTACCTGGCAGCAGCCGGGAGATCTTGGCTGCTTGACTTTGAGGATAAACAGGGACTGAGTGCTGGAATCGTGCGGCGTGGAGAGCGTGGAGGCTGCTGTGCTGTAAGACTCTCGCCTGTGGAGGGCAGGACCAGGTTGACGGAAGGGCCAGTCTCAGCTGCCACGCGTAAAGCCTTTATTGACCTGTGCCGTTCTGCCCGCAAGGAGATGACCAAACAGGAAGCAGCTCCAAAGAGAAAGCGCTCTCTGTTACCCTGTATCGGGGTGGTGGAGACGGATGCTGAGGCCAGTTTGCTTCCTCCACCTCCTCCACAGCCACGTCGATCCCAGAGGCAGCAGCAGCAAAAGTGCAAGAAAAATACAGAGACGGACCCCTGTGCCGCCCTAGCAAAGACGGATTGTGCGTCAGGAGCAAGCCGGTCGAGTGAAGACGACAGTGTCAGCTGCTCCATCTGTATGGGAGAGATGGTGGACAAGACCACTTTGGAGAAGTGTGGCCACTCGTTCTGCCGCTCTTGCCTGGAACAGGCATTCCAGGTGAAGAAGGCTTGTCCTGTGTGCAGGCTTGTTTATGGCCAGCTTATCGGAAATCAACCAGCAAACGGTAGCATGACTGTGGAAAGAGACCCAGATCTAGAGCTACCTGGGCATGAGGGCTATGGCTGCATATGCATTATCTATAGCTTCCCTCCAGGTTTCCAGTCAGTAAGTAATCAACCTCTTGTTTTGTCATTGAATTGAATTCAATTGCGATCATGAACATGCAGTCTTCCACTAGTTTGTCTGTTGTTTTATTTTGTTTTGCAGCAAGAGCACCCAAACCCTGGTGTGCTTTATCCAGGCACTGATCGCGTGGCCTACTTACCGGACAGCCCCGAGGGTAACCGTGTGTTGCGTCTGCTAAGGCGGGCTTTTGAACAGCGGCTCGTTTTCACTATAGGAACCTCTATGACCACAGGCATGCATAATGTCATCACATGGAATGATATCCACCACAAGACCGCTATATGGGGTGGACCACGAAGGTGTGCCATCTTATATTTATTTATTGTTGATAAAAACCAGTTTTGCTGATATACTACCTGTCATGTGGGTCAGCCATAGATCTTTTGCTTCACTCCAAGCATAATGGGACTCATTAACAATTTAGCAGTACCTGACTATAAGCAGAGGCAGTGCTGAATTGGAACATGGCCTGGCTGTATAAGTCAGCAACCCTTACTGAAGGAACCCAATTATTTTGGCCTTGTGTAAAGTTTTTATGTTGTAGGACTATGGAGATGTTCAGGAATCAATCAAGATTTGGTTCCATGATTACAATCTATGAAAATTCGTAGCGTTTTTTAAAGATTTGAACCCAGTAAAAACATATCTGGCCCTCAGTGGTCTGATCAAAAAAAGTCATTGCAATTGGTTTGCTTTTGGGGTAGATCTTGGTCTGTCCTGATTTGCCCTTTAAACATATATTATTAGGGCACATGCAGCTGCTGACGCAACCGTCCCATTTTATCCAGGCTTGGCGACACTTTGCCAGGAGCAGCTGAAAACCAACAACAAATTAGGGCCCAAGCGATAACAACAATATTAGCATGTACATGTATAGTCATATTGTCATCGTGTTGATGTCATAATATGTGAAGGACCTCTGGTTCTTTTAAGGATCAGTAGGGTCCAAGCACTATGACGTCATCGTGTCTAAATAGTGCTGATGCCATAATGAGCAAAGGCTCTGTAGTTCTATTTTTTTCTTTTTTCTTTCAATCATCCGGGCTCTTTTGGAGGTCTTACTTAACCTTCTCAAAAACTGTTGCACTTTAAAAAAGGTTTAGTAAAAATGTGCATTTTTAAAAAAAAGTTTACTAAACATTTAGACAAATTTCCTGGCCAAACTAAATATTTAGCATTGCTGTTTAGTTGACGCAACGTGTACCTTGTTCGGGATCTTAAGTTGACTCAACTTGTAATTCAAATATTAATATAAGTCACCTCAAATAGTATTGGTTGTGGGCCCAATTAATATTTGACTAGGGTTGATGTAGCCCAACTTTTTATCTACTCAAAACATAAGTTGTATCCCACTGATGTAGTTGGTTCAAGTAATTGTTTTTCCATAAAAATACCCCAACAACTAAAACACACAAACGTCCAATAGAAATTGTTTGGATGCCTTCATAGGAGCCCTTCCAGACCTGACCAAACATCAATCCTAACGTTGCTGCATTGTCACCCAGACCGTCGAGGACTACAGTCCCCTCCAACAGCTAGGTCATGCTCCTCCAGCAGCTCCAAAATGCCGGCCGTTTCCCCTCTGAGGCCAGTCCTTCACAGCAGAGCTCTGGTTAAAGAGAACAAGAACAGTCAACAAACCAATTTCAAACACAATATCTAGTTATGATGAAAATAAAAGATATTAATAAGGCTGTATACCTCTGGAGTGTGTAAAATACTGTTTCTGGAATTTTTCAAGGGTTTTACTTTCTTCTTCATTTAAGTCATTCCCAGGAGTAACTACATGTTTGGAGTGATGTTTTAAATTAAACAGGTTTTCATACGAATAAGTTACCAGATATAACCCTCGTAGATGAGCATTAGCAACTCTGGCAGTTTTTATCTCTTTTAACTTACTGAGCACTGCCACTACTCCTTAACTGTTAGACACTTCTGTTTTTTTTTTTGTTTTTTTTTTCCGTTGGCACGACAGCCGTATGTACTGGGTGGAAATCCGTCTTGATCAGCTTGATTTTTTTGTTTATTCAGTCTGTGTTTTCAAAGTTTTCAAGAACACAATGTGACTTGTTGTCTCAACAAATACCACAGTAAGACGTTGGACCAACAATACAATATTAATTAATTCAATATTTATCCAGTTTTAATTGTGGAAATCGGCACACACACATTAGGAAGCATGCGAGTCTGGAGTCACAGGAGATTTTCCTAAATAGATCATACACACTTGCATGTATACATGTCAAACTCGGTTCACTTCTAGATCTCATTGAGCTGAAAAGGTTTCACTATGCATGTCATGGGCTCAACTAAATAGGAGATCAGATATTTTGGGCCATTTGCAAAACTCACACAACGACACACAAACACACACATTCTCTACACACACTCTCTATACACACATTACACTCACTATACACTCTACACACACACACACACACACACTACACACACATACTTATACACATCACACACATCCTCCACACACACACACACAATACACATCCTACACACAAATGTCCTACACACATACACACTACCCATTCACACACACTTACTATACACACTACCTCTCTTACACACACTACGCATCCTAGAGAAACGATGACTAGCCCTAACACCTGCGCCATTATGATTGCCACCAGGCCCGGCCCACATTGACTGACATCAGCAACCAAGGCTTTTTGGAGGTCTTAACATGCTCAAAAAAGGCACACAGGTTGTATGTTGCACACAGCTGGTGATGATCAGCACAAGCACCTGCGCCATCAACGCACAGACACACCAGAAAGAAATGTCCAGCTGTGACGATCCCTTAAACTTGTGCCATATTTAGTTACATCAGCATCCGGGGATTTGTAGAGATCTGAGTGATCAAGAGGCACACAGGTTGTCCAGTGCACCTTAGGTGGTGTGGTCCTTTTGTGGAGGTCTTAGCATGCATCTGGGAGGCGATGGCACATGTGCTTGGGCCCGCTCACGCTCACGCTTTACTGACCGAACGAGATTCAACCCAGGGGAAAAGCCAGTTCAGTGAAGGGGAAAGAAACATGGATTTGTGCTTCTGCGAGGGGTTCCATTTGCTACGATAAAAAATATTGTAACCATCAAACTTTCGTCTTGTTAGAAAAAGTCATCTCTTCCACTTACATAAATGCTAGCGTTAAAATTTCTCTTTCTGCCTGGTAGCAACTTCTTGCAGCTTTTAATCAAGACTACAGTGTAGTACATCCTACTTATGATGATCTAGGAAACAAATTAAAATATATTATTACCTCACTGTATGACACTATGTTGTTACATTTGTCTGTGGCATTGTTCCCTCCAAAACGCCTTTAGACCAACTTACCTTCAATTTGATAACCTACAGACCTTGCAAGTTTGCACATGTACAATTTAATGAATGGTCTATAATTGTTTATAATTGTTTTAGTTTATTTTTAAATGATGAAGACGTGATAAAAATGATTAGGGGCCCGAGCACTATGGCATCAGCATGGTGACGACATGACTATGACGTCATCGCCATCGGTCTGATAATGCGTTTTTAAGAGTGATGAGGTCATAATGTGCGATGGCCCTCTTGTTCTTCTAAGGATTGGAAATCGGGACACGGGTTAGAATTTGCTGCCATTGCGAGGCCTGCGAGTCTTCACAGGGGTTTTGGTACATGGCCCGAAGTCAGACCATTTGGGTCATTTGCAAAAACGTACACAGTGGGCACACATTACATACACTATACTACATAAAACACATCCTACAGGCACACATCCTACACACACTAAACACACACACACACACTACGCACCTTTAATTCCATGCTCTTTCATGATTTTAATTTCTTTCTCCTTTGTAAAACAATGCCGACCTTATCCAAAATATGCAATAATCTCCTTTGAATAGACAATATTGAGATGTGTCTGCTACTTATGCCCAGTAAAGCTTTTATAACGCCTCTAATCTGCGGTGCTGTTTGATTGTTGGTGATTTCTGGGGCTGGTAACTCTAAATGAACGTCTCCTCTTTGTGCTTTCCTGGGAAGGTCTTCATGAGAGCCAGCTTCATCATGGTGCTTGATGGGTTTTGCAAATGCACTTGACAATACCGTGTCAATCCAAACTTGTGTTCACTGGTACTGTATATCTGCTCTTTTTATCTCACAGCTTCGGTTACCCCGATCCTACATACCTCGTGCGGGTGACGGAGGAGTTGCGGGAAAAAGGAATAACGGCTGACTGATCCTTCGGGACCCGGCACATGAGGACCGCTAGCGACCTGGCAAGTGGATCAGAGTGACCAGAGAATACCTAGTGATTCACTGTGTTAATGTAAATCACAGCCATTCTACTGTACCCGTTTGGTCAGATGGCTTTTACAAACACTGAGCTTGTGTCGATAGGTTTCTTTTTTTTTGTTTTGAAGAAAAAGTGATTGCTTTCTTGCAATAAGTGACACATTATAAATGAGTGCAGTGCATTCCACATGTTTATTGGTTTCAGAAACAGCACTTTGAAACGTTAAGAGCCAAAGCTCTGTGGTTTGTTCAACTCTGAGATGAAGTAAGTGCTGATTAACATCTTTCTGCTGGTGTAGTAGGGAACTGTTTTCATGTTCTAGGCAAATGGCTATTTTTTTTTTTTTTGGTTGTTTCTTCCGTCCAGCAGGTTTTCTGTGACTTGTTAATCTTTTAGCCACTGTCTGGGCCAAGAAAGCGAACCCATAGCTATACCGATCCTGGGCAGTGTTTTTATTTTTTTATTTTATTTTTTAATGCAGCACTACAAGGCACTTTGCAGTCACATATGTATGTTAACTTTTAATGTTTGGAGCTGATTTCTGGTCTGTTTTCAGATATGCAGCATTTTGCAGATGTAGAGGACCAGTTTAACAGCTAAGAGGTGATGTCAATCCCTAAATGTCTTTTTTTTCCTCATCCAGAAAGAAAGTTTTTTGTTTCAGTATATAGATTTTTTTTTCTAGCTATTATTAAGTAGTTGAAAGTTCTGTTTGGGTTAACGGATGGAAAAGACAAGAATTGTCAAGAATTGCTGCTGAGATTATTAGATCAGCGTATAAAAAATTTAAAAAGAAGAAGAAAAAAAAAGAAATGAAAAATGTTTGGAAGGTTTCTTTTGCATGTCTGTTGTTGACTTGACTGTGCAAATTTCTATATGATGTCATTAAAATAAATTTTTTAAAAAAGTCCTGTAGACTAACCCAAAATCAAATGAAAGGCACAATCGGATTCCTTCCCAATGGAAGAATCACACTTAAGCCTCAGATCCATCAAACGGCAAGCGCTGGATTTATTTCATGTCAGTAAGCTTTTTCTTCATTTATACTGACACACTCCTGGTGCGATTCTACAGCCATTTGATTCATTGAAGTTGATCCCTGTAGTGAATTAGAAAGGAAAAGAAAATATGCAGAACATTTATTTTTCGCATTCAGTCTGTTCTGACGAGCGAAAAAAGGATTTCTCCGTAGTAGGTGGGTCACTGGTTATAGCCAGAAGCACGTTCTGGTAAAAAGTGAAGAAAATCATATTATATTACAGTACCTATATAAAATAACTGATTATTTATTTAATTATTACAGAATTCCAATCTTTTCTGCTTAAATAAAAATGTAATGATTATGCCTGGTTGGCTCTAAAATGAACAATATTACAAAGAAACGGAAAGAAAAATGACTCACTATGTCTAAAGCTGTCTGAAATGTTTCTTTTTGTTTGATCTCCCTCCTCATTTTGTGTTAAGGGACCAATACAAAGATCCTTTTTGGATGATTTAGTGACACCAGTCATGCGAAATTCTATGCAGTTCATGTTAAAAAAAAAAAAAAAAACAAAGAAATAAACCTCTTAAAGATAATCGATTGTTATACAAAGTTCATAACTTGCCTATATGACTGTGTTGATTTGTACATGACAACATGTCTGCTACAATATGTGCTTTATGTTTTCATACTTGAATAAAGACTTGCGTTCAGTTGCTTTGCAGCCTGTGAGGTTTTATTGCTCGCATAAGGAGTCTTTGCACAAACAGCTTTGTAAATTCTGACAGGAAGTGAAGGCTCTCGCTGCATAATTGATTGATTTGCAGATCTGCTCTCTCTCTCTCTCTCTCTCTCGTGAAGTCACTAAGACATCAGTAGTCCGGCCAGGCAGTTGAAAATTGTTAAAGAATAATGCATGATGTAGAGATACTGTATGAAGTTTATTCTAAATATATCGATGCGATTCACATGAAATCATTTATTCTGAGCAGACTACGCCGGTGGAAGGACGAGCAGTTTCTACAGAGGATGGAATTCTATGGGAAATTCGTTTTATCCTGTACAGCTCGTATAATGACCGCAAATCCCTTTAAGGCTTAAATCGCAACATGTGTTCCTTTTGGTATTACAGCCGTATGAGAAATTACACTTGGAACCTCAAGACACTCTCTTTAGTGGTTATGTTCGTAGTGGGGTTTTCTTTCCCATTGTGGATTTTTTAAATCCTTTTGTTTTATAATAAACAGGATGTGGGTTCAGATGTCAGAAAACCATTGCTGGCCCTTTTTGACTTCATAGCGTTTTTTGTCTTCTCTTGGATTCCCTTTGGATTGAACTATCTGATTCAGAGAAATCAGTAGAATATGATGTTTTTTGATGATTGTTAAGTGCAATACACATAAATTGAATTTAGCTGTAGGGCAACAAATAAATGACTTAATAAAAAGACCTACTTTGACCCAGGGAATTCCCAAAATTGGGGTCGTAACCACATGTGACCATAGTACCATAGAACTACCGTGGTCCTCACTGAAGTGCATAGTATTTATCTTCCCTGGTACTCTATAATAAAGTCCTAGGGCACATACCATGCTAATGTCTGAAGTATGACAGTAACACTATGGCATTACTGTGGTGTCTAATACTGCTGTCACTTTCAATGGCTATAATTCATTGTACATCTCACTTTACACTCATCTATCCACTAATATTCATCTGCATTCACCCATATTTGCATTTTTCATTCTCTATATATTCATATATATTTTACAAAATATTTTTCTTTTAGTCATTTCTGTTAGTTGTAGAATGGTTGTCCCCCCTTTTTTTTTCAATCAGTCTGCAATTGCAACTACATTTATTGTTGTCTATTATGTTGCAAAATTTCCTTTGGGATAAATAAAGTATCCATCCATCCATCCATCCATCCATCCATACATACATCCATACAGTAAACTACACTGTAGTACATACCATAGTAAGATTTCTAATGGGCCAAACACATCAATCACAATGAACACGTGCAAACTATCAACAAATAAACCGAAGGTCAATCTCAAACCCCTAACCCAACAGGTGGGAGGTGACAACAGTGCTTTGGGGTCAGGATAAATAACATAAATATAATGTTGTATTTGGGTCAGTTGTACAAGAAATCTGTGATCTCTTGATTTCATTGATGAAATAGACTAGTGTTTTTTTAATTTATTTTTTTATAGATGTCCACCAGGTGTTACCGGTTCTGTATCATTTCAAACGAGCTGCAGGATATACTGTACACTCCATCCAGGGATGTCCTCTGTATTGGCTCTGGATGTACTAAAAGTGATTGAGCTAGTTTACTATTAGGTGTATCTTGTACAATCAAATACAAAAGGCTCATAGACTTTGATGTCAAAGAAATGCATAGTTGTTTAGTCAACAAGAATCAGCGCAACACCTCTTATCAAATTATCCATTGTCATGGAATACAACCCACATATCATTTTTAATATCTTGAAATGATATTAAAAATGATATAAATGATATAAATGAAATATTGATTAAAAATTTCGATAGACGGCTGTACTGCATGATCGATCCATTTACTCAAATTCAATCCTGTCATACAGTATTTGTAAAAAAAAAAAAAAAAAAGGCTTATATGCCCAATCGAGCTCGAGTTTTAAATCAAGATGGCAAGAGGAAAAGATCCAAGTGGTCCAAGTTTGAAAGACGGTTCATTATTTAAGCAAGATGACACAAACTTTAGTCAAAAACACTACTCAACTGGTTGTGTTGCAATAGGACTAATTAATTTGATAATCAAATGGCAGTATGTAGTATCCAGATCTGTGAGAACAATGTCAGGAAATACAGTGGGAAATTGTGCTGCATTCAATGAACTGACGCTTGTGCATTAGCAAGGTGGACCTTTCTTGAGTAATTGTAACTTCTTATTCCCATATCCCCTGTACATTCCTGACCTCACTTCAAGCCATTTCCACATGTTTAGACCATTAAAGATGTTCCTGGGAGTCCAGCATTTCAGATGTGAAGCAGATAATCCATTCATAGCTCTGGTGTCCTGAGAACATTTTCTATATCGACGGTATCTAACCTCCAGTGAAACAGTGGGATAAGTGCATTAGTGCAGCAGGGGATTATACAGAGAAATAAAAGGAAGATTTTATCCTCATAATTATGTTGTTATTTTGCACAATCCAAAAAAAAAAACCAACACCTCATAGGATTGGACCACCTGTTCTAAACGAAAGATTATTTTGTCATCTGATCCTATCTATGACCAGACCCTGACATTAATGAAAAGCTAGACGATACGCATGAAATAAAAGTCCCTGTTGCTGAAAATAATGCATCACCTAAATAATATCAGTGGTGCTCCTTTAAACCCTAGTAATGGACGAATTACACGTTGTGCAAAACAACAGATGGGCTGCATGTTGCACTCGAGTACAAAAGTTTGTCTGCCCTTAGGACATGATGATGAATAGCAATTAAACTTGTATAGATAACACATTTAGGTTTCACAGATGGTCTTGCATTTTACATAAAAAAAAAACAACAACACGACAAAACTATCCATTTAAATCCACATTTATATTATGAATGTAAGAAACACGGCAGTGCAAGAAATCAGCTGCGTGACCCCCTGTCATGAATTCCCAAATTACTCCTACTGTATTATGACGATTATTTTTATTACCCAAAGTGTTTGATAATACTACAGTCATTTTTAATCAGTAACGCTTTTTTTTTTTAATCAATGTACAGTTCCAATGAGTGCTGTATTATGTCTACAAAACCAGTTTGTACATGTTGTCAGTTATTGTCAGTTACATTAGCTATAAACATTCATCCCCTCATCAGCATCACTTTTGTCTTTAGGTTAACAAGATAAAATGCAATTTATCATGTAACTGAGACTGAGACTATGGGATCTATTCCCACCCAGTGCCCAAACTCCAGCCAGTCCCAAGCCTGGATAAAATGTCAGGGTTGTGTCAGAAGGGGTATCCTTTGCCAAGTTGTGGTCTTCTCTGGCGACCCCTTGATGGGAGCAGCTGAAAGATCAACAACTCAAGACTCTTTCAGTAAACTGTGTTGAATAAATGTCTCCTTATACATTTTTCCTTGTTGACTAATATTTTCCTTATTAACTAATATTAATATTAATATTAGATATTATGTAGAGAGTCGGCTATACAAACAGGCCTACTGTCTAAGTTACGCCTTAAGCAGTAATAACGTATTTGAACGACTGAACCTATATAAACAATTCATTTACAGCCAACATTATTGTCAGATCTGCTTTTGTAGAAAAGATAATCCCTTCTGACCAATCTGAATATGAGAATTCAAATAGCTGCATCTTGAAGAACTTGTATATCCACTCTTTCTATGTGTAACTGTCTGTGATATAATTCCTATCCTCTGATCAGCTTTTTAAGCCTTTAAAATGATAAGATTTAAGATGATGTGTCCCACATGTTCCTAAAATATCCTGAGAACACTTGCAGATGTTCTAACCTTCCCTTGATATCTCTGGTCTGCAGACCAGAACGGTTTTGACTGAAAAAGCTTATTTGAAAACACATCACAAAGCCTACATGCTGAGATATATTATTATTACCTCACAGTATGAAATAAATGGTGATGATGACACCCCGCTACAATGGATGACCACTACAACTGCCACCTGCTACACTGGCTGCCCACTATACCAGCCACCCGTACTGGCTATACAGTATTTGCTCTTAACTGAAGTTACCCTGATCGTCCACAACAAATCAAAATCACCTGCCTAATAAAGTGTAGGTTCCTCTTGTATCCAAAACACCAGAACAACTCTGAACCATTACGGCATGGACTCCATAAGACTTCCATATGGTGTGCTGTGGTATCTGGCACCACAGTGGTAGCAGCTGATCCTTTAAATTGTAAGGTGGGGAACTTGTGGGATCAGACTTGTTAGTCCAGCGCATCCAACACATGCTTGATCGGATTAAGAATTTTCAAGGCCAAGTCAACACCTTGAACTCGTTGTCTTGTTCCTCAAACCACTGCGAAATGTTTTTGAAGTATGGAAGAGTGCATTATCCTGATGAAAGATACTAATCCCACCAGGGGATCCATGGTCTCCAACAGTTTTTGGTACTGTAGGTGTCACATGTCAAAGTAACGTCCACATAAAATCCAGGACCCAGGGTTTTTTAGCAGAACATTATTACATTCCTTTTTTCCCCATTGTGCATATCCTGGAGCCATCTATTGGCCAGGCAAGTGAGGCACACTTACCCAGCCATCTACATGATGATCACAACACCTTCTTCCTTTGCTACATGTGCCCATTGTAGAAGCTTTCAGCAGTGGGATAGGGGTCATGTCAGTAGTTACACAGCAAGCTGTGATTCCTAAACAGTCCTAGCTGTGAAGCTGCGTGTTCTTAAACCTTCCTATCATAGCCAGAAATAACTTTTTCAGCAAACTGTGCTACAGAAGCTCGCTTGTGGGATTGGACCAAACAGGCTAGACATTGCTTTTCGTGCGCATTAATGGATGCTCATGTCTTACCATACCAGCCTGTCTAACCAGTCTGTCTAACCACTGCCTACCAGGAACACCTCAGGTTTGGAGGCTTAAAGACAGCTTTTTAGCTAACACACTATTGCCCTTGGTAAAGTCTCTCAGATCATTATCCTTGCCTATTTTTCTTGCTTCTAGCACGTCAACATCAAAAACTGACCGTTTACTTGCTGCCTAGTATATTCCACTTCGCGACAGGTGTCAAAATAAGGACATAATCAATGTTATTTACTTCATTTGTCAATGCTTTTAATGTTATGGCTGATTGATGTATGAAGCAACAGAGATGTCTGCATTATACCTTGCATTTTTACTTCTTTGATAAATGCAATTAATTACTTTGAGTGCCTAGAAAAAGGCATTCTATGCAAATGTTAGTCATTTAATGTTGGAGAGTGCTGATCATTATTTAGCTTAAAACTGAAAATAGTTTATATTCAGAATTCAGTGGTGAGTTCACAAGGACTGGAATCAACACTACGGCCAATCTAAACTCAGACATTAAGCATACTGGTGGAAGAAAAACTCCCCAAGACCTTAATCAAGGCCTTCGGGGAAACAAAAAATACTATACTATATACGTACTATTTTGCTGCATTTAAATTGCACTGGTAATGAACAGACTGCTACATATGGTATGACCACTAGAGTGTGGAAGAGAGTGGTTTGAGCTTTGGGCATGATGAAAAAGTGTGATGCTGTTGCCAACAAAGCCTTTCCTCTTCCCATATGTTTGGAGCATTAGCAGATCTATTAGAAACGCCAGCATTAGTCTGAGAGATGAATCATGGGGGTGTGTGGCGTAATGACTGCTATTTACCATCTGCATCTCAAGTTTTATCCCACTTCTGGCATGCATTTATTGAAATCAGGACCACCTCCTAATCCTATGGAGATCCCAAGTACAGGCCAAAAAAACCCCTCAAGCTCACACTGGGAGTGGACCAGATGCATGAAGCAGCAGTGGTGCACAACGCTTAGAGTGTGTGTGTATATGGGTGTGTCTGTAAGAGTGGGTGTCCAGACCTGGGTGAGGTGCTGAGAAGTGTCTAGATGGGCTGTCACTCAGAATCTCTGCAAAGATGAGCCGGACTCAAGGGCAGTAGCAGAGTGTGAAAGCTTCTCTGGACATCTGCTGTTTTATCGCTGCGCATCCTGGCCCATCTGGGCATCCCTTCTGATCCGGCTTCATCTCTCTCTCTCTCTCTTTTTTTCTCTCTGTACCCCTAGTGTGGGAATTGAAGAAAGTATATACAGTAAGTTCCAACAATGAGTGGTGCTAGATGGATCTTAATATAATTTTGCCTAAAGAACGAATTAAATATTCTGCAAATTCAATTTGTCCTGTCTTCCCACCCTGGGCATCCTACTGCTCACAAGTGATGCCAAACAATGTGACTGAATATTCTATTAAAGCGCTCTCGAGGTGTTTCAAGGAATCCGTGTAAAATAAAAAATACAATGGCCGGTCGAAGTACTATCTTCGTGAAATGCATTAAAAAAAAGGAAAAAGCAAAATGCTGAGACAACGTGTGTCGATGTGTGTGAGCATAAAAAATGTGCACAGCTTTTGATTCGGCTGTTGCTCGGCGAGCATGTTTCCCCATGAAACCTCTCTCATGTCATTATCCAGCTGGCTATACGAGAGGAATGGAGCAGGGAGCTGTTGAAATGCATCCAGAATGCAAATATGGGTTTGATTGTTCTAAGCGTTTCCGTGCAATGTGTTTGGAATTAAAGAGCAGATTTTGTTCAAATCTAAGAGATCAGGTTGATCATGTCGAACAGAATAGACAGAAAAAAAATTTTTAGAATGCATTATGCACCTTCTTAAGTTTAAGATCTTTTACAGTTAAAGGCTTTCTTATGTCATATTTTCATCCCAAAATTGAAGTCTTCCAGCACAGACCTGCTGGCTTGCTTCATGCCTTCCTTGGCATCGCTCTGCTGCTGTCTTGTCTCTGTCACGCTCTGAGACAGTTGTGTGAAAGATTTCAGCAATGTTTTATGAGTGGGACATTGACATTTGTGTGCTATGTCACTGAGACGCTGGTTTCTACAGGGCTACCTTGTGCACCCTCCCCATTGTGCTATGTAATCACATGATTTGAGCTCCGCAAGCCCTGGCATGGTGCCTCCTGCCTCCATCTCTCTCTCTCATATTTTGTAGATCCTCTTCTAGATACATCCCAGCTTGCTGAATTCGGAAGGAACTTTGTAGCTCAATATTCACTGTTGGTAACTTTAAAGTTAAAGGCAAAATAAACATAACAAACCGAATTCATTTACTGTACATCCACAATATATGTGCTAGGTTTTAGACATTACATCACTGTTTCAAGCTAGAACATTGTCCAATGGTGTGTAAGATATGCATGGGGAAATGAATGATAACTTTCCCCCAAATTTTGAGGGATGTAATATAATTGATTTTTTTTTTAATGTAATGTAGACGTTATTTAATTACTTTTCAGGACCACTTTTGCCCTTAGTATTACTAAAGTTACTTCTAATCTCTTTTGCGTTGTCTGAGCAGCTTTTGGATGCATTTAGTTGTAATATCCGGTGCTCTGTTGCACATTCACCCCTCATACATTCTTCCGGATATTTCTGTTCCAACTCTGCCAGATGTCATACACTTCCTTTTTCAAATCAGTTTAGAAGCCAGGGAAAGTCAAGCTGATTTCTTTCAACATTTTGATTTTTTTGGAAACACCCATGCTTTACTTTTTTTTTTTTGCAGGGGAATTGTAAAATATAGGTAGATTTCGCTTTTTTGTGGGGTTGTACAGTACATTTAATACTCATTTTAAATGCAAAAATAATTTAGCTGCAAGTCAAGAGTTTCAGTCAATGTTCCCTTGACAGACCAGAGGGATAAATTTGAACTCAAGCTGGGTTCAGTATTACTGGCATTGCTAATCTCTCAGACTGTGCATTCGATCTATGTATCGTTGATGAGAGAGGCCAGAGGAGAACTGGTGGTATGAATAATAATTTACTCAAACATGAACTAAAATAATATTTTAAGATCCAGGATTTTTGATTTTCACTAGCTAGAAGCCGTAATCATCGAAATTACAGCAAAAAATAATAATAAAAAGGCTTGAAAAATTCCACTTTACATATAATGGATCTATAAGAGTGTTCAAGTCTTTTGATAGTGCAGAAAAACAGAACATGGTTATGAGAGTAAAATCTACATTTATTTCTCTATATTAATCCCCTTCGACATTAATGTACCATTAGTATACCAGTGTTTCACTGGTCCTTGGATACCATCCAGGTACAAATTTTTTTCAGTATGCCAGAGTCATGATTATACTGCCTGCTTCATGTCAGAAATGATGGCCTCCCAGGAACTCCTTTAATGGCCCAAACATGTGGAAATGGCTTAAAGCAAGGTCAGGACTGTACAGGGAATGTGGTAATAACTCCCCGCTCAGTTCCTGTAATGTGCAAGTCATGTCAGTGAATGATTGTGTGTACAGTTTCTCACAGACAGATGCATCTCTTCCACAAGTTGGCAACAAGTTATCCATCAGTTTTTAAGGATCATGATACCTCAGGGAGGATCAGAGTTCAAAAATGTTTAATGCGGCTAAGAGGCTAAGAGTGTGCTTAAAGTAAATGTCAAATGATTTTACACCATCATTCACAAGACATTTTATCTCATTTGAATCCCGCTTTGACTTGAACACTTTTTGTAGAATATGTGAGAATTTCACCTTTTAAATGAAATTACAGAGTTTATATGAGTTTTTCCATGCTATTCAAATTTTTGAAGATGTAGAAACAGCACCCCAGGTGTTTTAATAATTTGATCATTTGTACCACATTGGTGTTTTATGGTATTACAAACCATTTTTTTTACAACTCTGTTAAGCAAAAAAAAAAGAAGAGGAGAGAAAAACATTTATGAGCTCACAAAATATCAAGTATTGAGGGAAATAACATACAACTGCAGAAGGCTAAATCAGATTCCACTCCTGTCAGTACACACT
This sequence comes from Clarias batrachus, assembly GCA_003987875.1. Lineage (NCBI taxonomy): Eukaryota > Metazoa > Chordata > Actinopteri > Siluriformes > Clariidae > Clarias > Clarias batrachus. The sequence continues at coordinate 4,570 of QMIH01003536.1, read as the reverse complement.
GAAATTTAGTTGGCTAAAGTGAAAGTTATTGTTTTCTTTAAGAAAAGGTTTTTTAAAAAAACTTTTTCATTTAGTAAGAGTGGGAATTGGAACAAATACATCAAAGAAACATTAAAAACAAAAACAAAAGCACAAATGCAACATTTTTAACTAAGATAGCCAGCTATTTAAACATGCCTTAAGTATGTTATTAAGTAATATTATAGATTTAATTCAATCCAGACACAAGTACTTGAGCAAAAATTCGTATTGCAAAACATATTTTCCCATACGTAATAATGTAAATGCAGATAATCCGTTCCGGGCTCCCAAAAATATTACCAATTTCCAACACCATAATCATATTTTTGTATTTAAAAACAAAAAACATTTAGCAAATACATATAAATGAATAAAAAAATTAAATAAATAATCATTAAACCTCACTTTACCTTAATTTATGATTCCTCTTGGAACCGGCTGGTTTAAAAAAAAAAAAAAACGAAACAGAAAGTGTTTTTTTCTGATGATTTTTTTTTCCTTGCAAAATTTCAGTTCTTATGGAGAAACTTCTTAAGACAGGGCGTTCGTATACCAAGGTACCACTGTGTTATGAATCTACATCTAGCGAGTTTATCCATCATGATCATAGACTGGTGATTACTGTGCGATTTCTATTTTTTGCACCCTCATCCCCCCTCCTATTTTATTCTTTTCAACTTTTTTTTTTTGGTGTGCTCTTTGTATGCCTACTGTTTTTAAACTCACTGCATGTCTTCAGAGTTATGCTAAAATAGCGAGAAATAAAATCATAATGTTTATCTCTACTGTGACTGGAGAACAATCAAACAGGGCGAATAAAATGAGCAACAGCATAAGGTTATCCGCCAAAGTGACTGGTAAATTATATAAAACACCAGTTGCCAAATTTTACCCGCATTTGGTGGGTGGGCGTGTGTTAATTTCAAACCCTGCACACACTGATTCTGCAAACTGCTTATTATCAGCCAGTTCCAGCCAACTGTGATTCTTTTATCTGCTATATTTTAAAGCACATGCTAAATTATATCGTATTATAAACCGGTACCTAGACAGAGAATGGCTAATAAAGGATCCTTCAGCGCAACTCTGATGAGAAATTCTCTTCCCACTCTCCTCCACACACACATACACACACACTGAGCCAACTCAGGCAGTTTACTTAACACCACTGAAGGTGTGTTTCTTTCTGCACATGTCTCTTTGCTAGCATGTTGGGAGTGTTTGTGTGTATTTATTCAAGCGTCTGTCTCCCTCTGTGTTTGCTTCAGTTCTTTGCACTGTATTTCTGGGCATGTGTGCACACTTGCACGTGTATGCTTCTGTATTTTCTGTTCATTCCGTTGCACTCTGGCCTCTGATTCATAGCTGTGTACGTATTTTCTCTGCCTGAGAGCGTAGCCGATCCTCTGTGCCCGAAAGATAAAAAAAAAAAAAAACACATATAAACACACACACACTTCAGTGTTAGGGCAGCACTAATAGAAAATGTGTGTTGGGTTTGGCCCCAGGTTCCACCAGGCGGAATGAAGAACCTGTCCAAGTTGTTTGTCATTAGTAAAAACCATCATTTCCACTTATGAGAGTTACAGCGGTGTCTTTTTTTATGCATGAGTGGATGCATGAGAACGAGGAAGATAAAATGGTAACCCGTAATTACTGTTTAAAATGAATCTTACGTAAATAACCACGGGAGGCGTGTATTATAATGAGCGAAGGAATTGCTTAAGATGGTCACACGCTCAGGCATGGACACATTTCACTAGCCAGCTAGGATTCTAAACCTAGACCATTAAGATCATAATATTAATGAGATTATTAAATGGAACACCTGATGTGTACGCGTTAAAGTGTTTCAGCATAAAATATATGCAATGTTGAGTAATAAATTGCTTGATGTTTTTTTAATGCCCATGATGGCACATTTTAATGGCCTGTGAGCCTCTTTACACCTGGACCCTCATGAAGAATGCAAGGATCTATTAATATTCATGAACAGTTATATCCTATCAATAATCCAGGTCATACTGTGAAATTACAAATGCTATACTAACCTATTAAGGAATGGTTCGCAGGAATGAGACTCCAAGCATCTATGTTAAAATCAGACTCCAAGTTGACAAAAAGTTATTCTGTTATTAAAATTCACTTAGTCAACTTATTGTGTAATTGTATTTACCACATAGCCATACTGCTGGTTAATTATTAGTAAATGTGACCTATCACAGCAAATCAAGTATTAAATCACTTTTTTGTCGATTTGAATTATGAATGTTTTAGGTTCCTGATTTAATAAGCTCCAAGTTTATTACTGCATCGTGTCCACTTGCTGATTTATGACCAACGAGAATTTGTTTATGAGGAGGGTCTCGACAAAATCCGTCAAAATCCTACTTGTTAAATATTTAAATGAGGATTTCATGACGTAATATAAAGAGGGAGCTCTCTCTCTTATTGTGACACTAGAAATTCCCTGTTAACCCTAAAAATAACTTTTGGCCAAAAAATGGTCTTGGTGCTAAGTATCTCTTTTTTGAAAGTATGCAAACACATTTATATTTTTAATCAGATTTTTTTTTTTGCATTGTACACACATTTGTTAAATAAAATTTCATGCCCTTTTATGTACATAGTGTCCATAACTTTTTAAAATTCAAATGTTTCAAAGATCTTAATTGTCATTCAGATGAAATTGGCCAATTTATATTTCAAATTAAAAGACTTAAACCTGAAAAAGTGTGTTCTCCTAAAATGCAAAATTGTAAACATGAATTTGACATTGACCAAATAGCTTTGAACAAATACCAATTTAAGAATAAAACTTTTACCGGTCATATGCTTCTAGAAACATACAGCAATTTTAGTACCAATAATAATTAGGAAATATAAATAATTTGCATTTTAAATGATTATTTTTTGACGCAAGACAGTATAACGTTGAAAATTATTTCTCCAAAACGTTGTAGTTAGCACTTTAAAATTTTTGGGAGGCAAGTGCATAAACTTAAGTAGCTTCTTTGGCACTCATATTTGTTTTGTATTAGATAAGTAAAAAAACAACATGAGTTACTCAAGTTTGTTTACCTTTAAAGTTAAAAGTACTCACCGTCAATTTTAATGAAGTATCAAAAGTACTGAGTTTGTATTGGTGATCTTTAAGTCACAGTAAAAAATCTCTCTCTCTGTGCTTCCCAACTGTTAAAATGCTGTTTCCATCGACGTCTGCAACCAGAATTCTCCAAAAGCACTTAACATTTGGAAGCCAGTATGTGAATAATTAATGCTGCTTGGATTGCCACCGTTTCTATATGTGCACATACATAAACTGGTTTTAACAGCAACTTTTCTAACAATTTGATCAAGTTTTTGAACAAGATATATAAATCTAATCTAATACAGTTGTCCATCAGGTACTGTAGTATCAAAATGTCCACCAGGCACCTGCTCCATTATGCCAGAACCAAAGCAGGGTAGAGTACTTACACACACTCTACAGATGATAGAGGATAAAGTTTGAAAACCTAAAAAACCTAAAATAAATAAATAAATAAATAAAATTAATAACATCGGTTATAAGAAGCTCAGTCAACAAAACACTCATTATTTTCCTACCAATGGTACCATGAGCAGAGGTCAGTGGAGTGAATAGACAATAGACTCACACACCCACTCACACACTACAGGCTATTTGGAAAGGCCAGTTATCCTCCTCTACATGTCTTTGGACTGTTCGATGGAACCAAGGTAATCAGAGGAAACTCACCAAACATGAGAAGAACACACAAACTCCATACACACAGACCCGAGGCGGGAATCGAACCCTGACCCTGTGGATGCGAGGCCCAGTGCTAACCACTACAGCAAACTTATAATTCCTTTCAACAGGTTTGGCAGTATTTTTTTTTTGTTGGTATAAGCAAAGTAGGTTATATGAGGGTGAGTCAAAAATTATCCGCACTCTGGCTGTAGAATTAATTTCAATTAACTTTTATTACTGAAAAATACATAATTCTTCGACATAATCTCCTTGTTTTTCAATGCACTTTGTCCATCTGTCAACAAGCTCTTGTATTCCCTCTTTAAAAATGTTTTAGGCTGAGCTGCGAGCCACAAATGCACCACTGTCTCCTATGCTTCATCAGAAATAAATCTTCATCCTCATAGAGCTGCTTTCAGGGGACCAAACCAAGTCAGACGGAGCAAATACTATAGGGAGGATGCTTCAGCTCAAAACCACGTCTTTGGTAATGTAATACGTTCACACCAGCACAGCGGTAACTGGGGAGACAGTAGCCTTTAACGGAAAGCACTGATAAGATGATGTGGCCATCACCCAGAGTGTGGATAATTTTGTCAGAAGAACGAGACTTCCGTTAGCTGCTGAAGTGGATCCAGATGCAGGGGCGGCGGCTGAGCAGGTGCTGTGCTCGGGCTGTAGACTGGTGTGTGCGCGCAGGTCCGCTGAGGAGCGTTGAATCTACTCGCTGCCGAAGGGGAGGGGCGTGCGCGCTGGGTCGGAGCTGGCGTAGTTGAATCCGTGAGCGTGGTGCTT
>QMIH01003535.1:0-27260 GCA_003987875.1 Clarias batrachus | reverse complement strand
TGTGTGTGTGTGTGTGTGTGTGTGTGTGTGTATGTGTGTGTGTGTGTGTGTGTGTGTGTGTGTTTGGATGGATTGTTACCTTACACCGCATTGCTGTAGGCCCATGAACATAGAACTGGTTTTGTAATTATTGTTACAGTTTTTATTTGAACATTATAAAGTGCTTCATTATGTTACTCTGGATAAGTGCATTTGTAAATAGCACTCAAATATGTCAATTTGAGTAAATCTAAATAAAGAAATAATTTTCACATCATTGTATTATGTTTATTAAAAAGCTATTTATATGTTATGATAATAAATTATAAAATGACTACAAGTAATATGTCAGATGCTTGATGAGTGATTAATAAAAATGATTAATTAGATTTTCTAGCAAAGTGCAGATATAGAATACTATATATATGTTTATATATAGTATAATATGGTTTTGCTTCTTTGTACAAAGAAAGAAGCACTGAATATGAGGAAATCCATTTAAAAAAATAAACAGAATCTAAATCTATTGCAACCATACACTAAAATCAGGACAATAAAATGAACTCAAAGTCCCCTACTGTTACATAAATCTAGCGTGTATATTTATAAAAAATAAATACTCTTGTTATAATATAAGTGCAGTTTTTAAGGCATTTTCTCCTCTGTTGTTTAACGTTTGCGTCTCGTGCATGTTGTGTAAGCATAGTATACAGTATTTAGACGTGAAGAACAAATCTCTTTCATTAGCTTTCCAAGCTTCTTTCTCTTCTTAAGATATAGAACATTAAAAAGACAATCAGAAGCAAACGCACATAATCACAGTCGCGTATCTGTATAAACTGTACACAGTAGTATTTCACACATGCTGACATTGAACTGAAAGGGTAACTACAGCTAGATCTGCAGTGCAGTAGGAAACAGAACTATTTTATCTTCTCATATCATAGCAATGATATTTTGGTTATTGTAACACTGAATGGCAGGCGATAGTTACTGTATATTTGTTTGTTTACATTCACTGTACATTCACAGGCTACTCCTGTACATCAAGTGCACCTGTTTAACTAGTGATTAATGCAAATATCTAATCAGCCAATCCCAAGGCAGCAACTCACTGCATTGAGGCATGTCGACATGGTCAAGCTGATCTGCCATACTGTAGTTCAAACCGAGCATCAGAATGTGGAAGTAACGTGATTTAAGTGACTTGGTTTTAAGGCATGGTTGCTGGTGCCAGATGACCTGAAATTCATGCCTTCATTGTGTTTATGATTTAAGCTGCTGGTGTACTTGAAGCCAGACTAGTTTGCTATTTTGGAACAAACTATTTTGTACTAAGTGAATTAAAGTTGGATTCAATTGTACAAAAGCACAATTTTACATTTTGTAAGTATACTTTTGTGGGCTAAAGTGGAACAACTTTAAGTATACTCAGTACACTTAAGGTATATATAAAGTATATGTGTACTAACATACATACCTGACAGTAATTCATGAAATTAAAGAATATATTACTGCATTTGTAATATATTAATATAACATAAATATATTCTTACTGCAGCAGTAACATGCCGTTATATTTCTGGCCAATTACAAACACTAAAAAAGTACACTTTGTGGTTAATATCAATATATTTTTATTATATCATGCAGCACACACAGTCTTCTATACTACTGTATTGCAATGTGTTACCAGTCACTAAAGGTGATCATTTACAGTACACACACTGAATACATTTTCTACACTATAAAATGTTTTCAAAACACATCAGTAATTAATAGACAGATGTTATTCCTGATTTCAACAGATTTCATTTGCACAAGGATTCAAAAAAATAAAGCAGTACTATTGTTTATTTGTGTTTAAAAACATCAGGTTGTCTCACAAACACAAACGCTAATAGAAACTGCTGTCTAAACAAAGACAGACATTAGTCTTAAATGTACAGGTAGAGTATTAGTTCAAACCTGGTGTGTTGATTTTAGTTGTTACACAGAGAGCTAAGGAGCATTATACCAGAAGCAAGTACATAAGATAATATTAATTAATAATATTATTTTTTAGAAATTGTTAAATATTTTGAAGTATGTTTAGAGTATGTTTAAATTCCAAAAACTGGTAAAAGCATGATGTTAGTATACTTTTTATATATTAACTGATGGTACAACTTTTTTTAGTATATTTGCAATGTACGTTTGAAGATTTTAATATATTGGTAATACACTGTTTTGTTTTGTTTTTCACTAGGGGTGGAACAAGAGATTCTGACTATGGATGTTGCTATGTCTACCCCGTACTACTAATGGGTTGTAGTTAGCACATAATCAGTTCAAACAGCCGAACGGTGATTTGTATAGTGTAAATAAAGTGACAAATGATGTAAGATAGCAGTGACAAATGAAATGCAAATGGGATGCAACTCGACACATTGACATGGCTCCAAAGAAATAAATCCAAGTACACCTCATCTCGGTATAATTGAACGGAAAGTACGAAGAGAAGCAGGTGCAAGACTCAGGAGTGATAGAAGTGAGAGCTGTTTATGATTCTGCCTCTTGTTCTCTTCATGCAGCAAGGATGGTTTTGATGGAGAGCACAGAGATGCAAAAATGTCAAAATCTGCTTAGTGGTACAGTGATTCCTTGAGCAGAACTTGTAAAGACAGATGAGCTTTCCTCAATGTCCTCAGGAAGTAAAGATTATGTTGAGCAGTATGGAGGTGTTGAGTATCTAGGTAAGGTTTCAGACATATATAGTAGAGAACATAAACTCTGGTTACTGCTCAGGAGCTGCTGCTGCTGCTGCTAAAAAAAAAAAAAAAAGATCAAAGCTTTCTGACCAATACGGATGCAGATTTGAAGAGAGCTGTGATATAACTAGCTTAAATTGCTGTTATATTCTCACAATCTTTTGGCCTGATGTTGGATGATTTCATCCACATACTGTACCTTCAAAAGCTGTCGAAATTTTCGGTAGCATGCTACAAAGCACTGTAGAAGTTATTAAAATCTTGGAAAACAAAGTGTACTTTATTTAATCGGTATTTAACATGAGCTTGAATGTTATTTGGTAAACGTAACACTGTCACATTCCCAATTTTTTTTGTTTAGCTTTTTCCCCCTAAAATATATATTTTTTTTGTCATTTGATTTCTATATGCTGCTATTTTCACAATAGTGTTTGTGACATTGTTTAACTTTTTGAGGCCCCTAGAGGAAAAAAATATATATATTTATGGCAAAATCCGTCTGCATGAATTCACAAACCGAGCACAGTGTACACGGGGTACTTAATTGTGCACAAATACTAAACAGGGTACTAAACCCAATCTAAAGGTTACTAAACCGAACACACACGCTACTTAACCAAAGCGCATGGATTACTTAAACAAACGCACTTATTATGAAACCGAAAGTGCAAATAACTAAACCAAACCCTCGGATTACTAAACCAAATGCATGGATAACTAATGCAGGGGTTACTAAACCAAACGCGCAGTTAACTGAATGCATGGGTTACGACGAGGAAGAGTAGGAGTGTTTATGTGTAGGACAACTTTCACACACACACACACACACACACACACACACACGTACAGATGTTGACTTTATGAGTAAGACACACACACTGATACCGAGCATGGGAGATGATTACACACCACTACAAACAGTAACTAAGTTACTCGCAATCCAAGGTTTTACAGTGTTGTCTCTGCGCCTCTAAATCGCAATGGGAATCCCGGGTGCAATTTCGTCAGCTGTTTTCCACTGTATTGGACTGTGAACTGTGTCTGGTTGCGGATTTTCTGAAATTAGAATTATCAGGACAGCTTCTGGAGTGATTCACTGAAACCGGCCGACTCATTTCTCCCGCACACACACACACACACACAATATAATGGACTTCAGATATTTTAGACCTTCATTTAAACACTGAAAATATTGTATATAATTGGAAATATTGGTATCTGGTGCACTGCAGTGAGCTACTTCCAATATTTGTTTGCATCTGAGAATGTTTATAGAACAGCAACCCAATAAATTTCTGCAGAAATTTGTAACTCAAATGTTTCTAAGTCGAGGACTACCTGTATTTACGTGGCATGTCTAAACCACCCACTATATGAAGAACATGATTAAATAATGAATGTAACATGAAACATTTGAAATATTATTGATGACATTTTCCTGGCCTTTTCTCTGTATTTATTTTCCTCCTATTGTAGCTTTCATTATTTCCATGTCTTTGTGATTTCTGGCATTCTGCATTTGCGTTTACTGCTAAATGGTTAGCCAAAAAAAAAGCAAATATGGTGTTTGTAGTGTATCAGAATGGTTCAGTAGAAACCCTATGAATTATACTTACTTTGCCCATGCTAAGGTTGATATTTGCAAAGAATTGCTCTGTTACATACTCTATGGTTTATTATGTACTACAGCTCCAAAAAAGATACCTCCTATTTATAAAAAAACACACCTTCTGCCCTTCTTGGATGTCCATAAACTGCATCTTAAAGCACACAGGAGGCTACTAAGGACCAGGATGAAGATATCAAGCAACCAGGATGGCAGTCTGGATTAAAGTCCACTCTTGCTCAAGGATAGTTACAGATAGGAAAGATAATATTGTCTCGTTTAGGAGATGATGGGACTGAAAGTTTCCAAACTATCAGTAAACACTGCTTTTAATCAGTGAAATGTGTTTGAAATGGAATTCCAATGGAAGTCAGTGTTAATCAATAATAGCTCTGTGACTCAGGTATTATTTGGTGTTTACAACCACTACAGTATGTAATATCTGGTCAACTTCAGCGTTTGAAGAATGGGAGCTTTGGATGGCCATTTGGATGGTCATGAAGGTCATGCCTACAACGAATATAGTTTGTAGAAATAGTTAAAGGTTAAAGCTAAAAGTCCGTGATATTATTATTTCAGGTTGAAGCTCATGGACATGTCTGCCTGTCTTTCCCTACAGGGAAAATTACAATACATCCAGTGGCGGGGGTTCGGGCACTGGCTGAGATGACCCAGGACCTTTGCATGGCAGATGAAACAACTACCACTGAGCCACCAGTGCCCCTATTTATAAAGCTGGCTACTATGACAAAAATTTGAAAAGGCTGTGCGCACACAGTTACATTCCCAGTGTTGATTTAACACATTCAGATATTTATATGAGTACAGCTGGACTCGTATTAACACACTGCTGGGTGATAATTCAACACTCTAACTGTTAATTCAATACTGGGAAATTTGCTGTACATCGAACCTGGTTGAGTTTGAACGATTTTGCCAGGAATTCCTACCTTAATCAGGATCTGAACCTATGCCATGGTATTAATAGTGCTAAGTGCTAGCTACTGTACCTGTCTACCAACAACCTTGCTACTGATGCTAGTAGATGCAAATATATTGTATTGTATTGCAAATAATATATAGATAGCACCAAACATACAGTAACTCCCTCTGTCAAAAAATACTAGACAATCGAATTTACCAAACCATTACTATAGGAAGCAGCCAAAAACACAGCATTGCAATATGAGTACACCTAGGCACATACAGATCTGAGCTGCTTAATGTCAGAGTATAATGAATTAATACAGCAATACAAATTAATGTTGTTTTCCATGTATTGCGTTCCTGTATTATGTTGTGAGTGGCGGATATACAACTTTATGACATCAGCATGAGGGTTTCTCCTGGGAGAATGGTGTTCCGCTAACAATCGTGTTTTGGCTACTACAGGTTTGATTTGTATCTGTTTTGTTTAAAGGAAACTGAAACTAAACTGGACTTTTTTACTAAGATTTTAATTAAAGTGTGTTTAGTTTTCTGTTCTAAATCCATTCTTACTGCTCAGTATATAAAACTTATTTATAATGGTTAATTAAGTTATTAGTAACATGCTTGCAAATGTTGGTCGACTTTTTGCAGCGCACCTTCCTATTCCTATGCGCCATCAGATGATAGGGTGGAGCAAAGCAATGGAGCTCAGCGATTTTAAGGAAACAACCTGTGAGATTTTAGCTGCTCAAGAAAACTACCTTTGTGATTATAATTTGAAAATTATTTACTTTAAAAATTATTTGACTCAGGAAAGTAACCTACCTCTTGACCCATGAATTTCCAAAGAGGAAGGATCGATCAGTACAGGTAAGGAAAATTAAAAGGTAATATATAAATTTATAGTAGGTCAGGGAGGTTTGTGATAAAAATAAAATATTTAAGTATGCAATTAAAGTGCTTTAATAAATGTTTTAGTAGGAGTTTCTATGTAATTGAGAATTACTAATTATTTACTGTTTTTTTTATTTATTTATTTTTTTACAAATTGTTCCTGTTTTGTTAAATAACAACTCAAGTTTACTGAAATGACAGAAAAATATACTCACTTACATTTGATTAATTTAAAAACAACTCTGGATAATATCTACCTCAAAATCTTAAAAAAATATTTATATACGTACACACATGTTAACACAGTCTCTCTTGGAAATGAAAAAAAATATATTTTCATTAAGCATTGGTGCAAAGTTACTTTTTATGTCATAAATTGAACAAAGATTAAAAAAAGACATTATTGTGCCACTGTGCAAAAGTTTGGGCAACCTACATAATCAGTACTTAATAACAGATATCACAGCTTGCAAGCACTTTTTATAGGCAGCTAAAAGTCTTTCAGTTCTTGTACTTGGGATTTTCTCCCATTATTCCTTGCAAAAGGCTTCTAGTTCTGTAATATTCTTTGGTCGTCTTGCATGCACAGCTCTTTGAAGATCCACCCACAAATGTTCAATGATGTTTAAATCAGGGGACTGTGATGGCCGTTCCAAAACCTTCAGCTTGCGTCTCTTGAGGTTTTCCATAGTGGATTTCGAGGTATGTTTAGGATCATTGTCATGTTGTAGAAGCCGTCCTCTTTTCAGCTTTTTTGCAGATGTTTGATGCTTGCTTCCAGAATTTGCTGGTATTTAGTGGAATCCATTCTTCCCTCCACCCGTGCAATGTTTCCTGTGCCACTGGCTGCAACACAACCCCAGAGCATGATAGATCCACCCCCATGTTTAAAAGATGCCAAGGTGTTCTTTTCATGAAATGCTGCTCCTTTTTTATCTCCAAACATGCCTTTGCTGATTGTGGCCAAAGAGTTCTATTTTAACTTCATCAGTCCACAGCACTTGTTTCCAAAATGCATCAGGCTTATAGACGTTCTGTTGCATACTTCTGACATTGGATTTTATGATGGGGATGCAGGAAAGGGTTCTTCTGCTGACTCTCCCATCGCTGCACAGTGGAACGGTGCACCACCACTCCTGAGTCTGATAAATCTTCCTGCAGGTTTTTTACAGTCAAATGGGGGTTTTGATTTGTCTTTCTGACCAGCATACGAGCAGTTCTCTCAGAGAGTTTTCTTGTTCTTCCAGATCTCATCTTGACCTCCACAGTTCCCCTGAACTGCCATCTCTTCATTACATTTCTCGCTGTGGATACTGCAAGCTGCAACCGCTTTGCTATTTTCTTGTAGCCTTCTCCTACGCTGTGGGCATCGATAACTTTCATTCTTACACAGCTGCGTAAAGGAACCCATGGTTGTTGAGTGTTCACAAGTGTGTGTGCACAAGATTTGAAGAGTTAAAGTATTTGTAAAGCTTCGAAATTGCTATTTACTAATGGCAGCTGTTGCCATGCCTCATATCTATAAGGTCTGAAACCTTGTAAAAAGAATCTGAGACTCTGGAACCCTTAGGGTGCCCAAACCTTTGCACAGTGCCATAATAATGTTTTTATTTATTTTTGTTAAATTTAGGGCATAAGAAGTAACTATACATCAATGTATTCTGAAAATATGGCGCATTTTTTCCATTTACAAGAAAGACTGTGTTAACATCTTTTCAATAAAAAAAAAATCATCAAAATCTGTTATTTATCAAGGGTTGCCTAAACTTTTGCATAAGAGGCAGGGTACACTAGATTGTTGCCAATCCATCGCAGGGCACACACACACTCACGGCAATTAGGGAACGTCAATTAGCCTAATCTGCATGTATTTAGAGTGTCAGATGAAACCAGAATACCTGTAGGAAAGCCACCACACGGTGAGATCATGCAAACTCCATGCACACAGAGTCGCAATGGGAATCGAATCTGACACCCTAGAGAGAGGAGGTGACAGTGCTAACGCCACTGTGCCGCCAATACATTTCAATACAATACAATACAATACAATACAATACAATACAACTCTACTCTACTCTACTTACTCTACTCTATTCTATTCTATTCGTGGAAGAATTTATAAAGGTTGTAGCTTATTATAACGGCTGTTTGAAACCTGCAAGATCACACACTTTACTTCCACATCCTTTTAATTGTGTTTTTATTAAACATCACACACAAATGTAAACACATACCAACTTTGGTGCCTAATAGAGGACACACTCTGTTACTCTGTCACATGGTAAGTGCATGTATAAACACTATACGATGTGTGAGCAGCCACGCACATGTCCTGATATACAGACAGATCATCTCTTATATATATATTTACATTTACTTACTATGGCTGAGATTGCTTAATAAAGGTGAGAATTTTCATTATTGTAATTTTTAAAAAATATGATATTAAATTTTGGTTTAATGGTTAATGGTTAATGTAAGGTTTTACAGATACTGTATATGCAGTCAATGTGTGTGTGTGTGTGTGTGTGTGTGTGTGTGTGTGTGTGTGTGTGTGTGTGTGTGTGTGTGTGTGTATGTTTTAGACCACGGACACTGCATACATTGAGAGAGCTGAAAAGAACTGGATTCGGCAGGCCTCGGCCAAGACATGGTCGTCTGTTGCTGAACTGGTTTTTAGGGGTTATCCAGTTTTTTGAAGACAATCTTTACCTACTTGCGGAACGATATGATACAACCTTTGGTATCCATGAATATATGAATAGAGAAAGCATTCTTCCTTATGATGGTCTGACGTACTATGTTTTGGGCAATCTAAGCGAACTAGGAGCTAGAGATCTCCCTGAACACATCTGGAGACATCATACTGGCCGGCACGATCAAAGCAATATGGATCGCATCATCATTGGAGTAAATGAGTCATGGGATGTTTGTGCCGTTTATATAACTGAACACTACAACTACAATACCACATACTGCATCAGTGACAACCTGTGTATGTGTATCAGTGAGAGGAACAGAAGAGCATCAAGAACTGTGTATGATCCAACAACAAACACACGCAGATGGTGGCCACAGATGAACCACTACTATGATCAATACAGACATTGAAAGCTTTCATGTTAATCAAATAACATATTAATCAAGTTATTGTGTTTTTTTTTTTAATAAATACTATGATGTTGAAAAAATTATGTTTCCCTGCCATCTGCTTTCAGAAATCGTGTTGAAGTCTTTGCTTCCAATTTCAGAGCACTTGTGAGACAGCTTTGGGCTGTAATTACTCAAAAATAATATGAAATGTCATTTAAAGTCGTTATTATTCACTTTATTTTAACATATTTGACATACAGTATTATTTTGTTGTGCAAATTGTGAGCTATTATTGAGGTCTGGAATAAGTACAGTACTGTAAGCAGCCAACTAGGATAATAACTAGGCCTGTAGGACTTAAGTTTGTTCTTGGGACATTTCTTTTTGGTTTTGACTTGGACTTGCCCAGGGCCTCGGCACTGAGCTTGCCTATTTAAATTAAGGGTTCTTTTTAAATTAAGACTTTGGATTAATTAAGAAGTTAATTATAGTAAGTAAGTAATCAGGTGCTAAAAAAGAGAGTAGAGTTCAGGTCTCACGAAGATAATAAGAATAATTCCTTCATCTATAAATCTAACTATTGATGTAATGCACAAATATGATATTTAAAGTAATACACTGGCCTAGTAAAAAAAAAAAGTTAACACACACACATATATAATGTTTATTCATTTTAACAGAAGCTAGTAGCTTTGAATAAACATGTCCAGTACATGTACATGTCCCTTTAAGACCCTCAGCAGGAAGTCACCATGAGGACACGAGAAGAAATAGACCAGCTGAAGTCTGTATTCGGTCAGTCTCAGCCAAGTCATGGTCTCATCTTGCTGTATTGGTTTGCTAACAACGTTTCTTGATTTGAACCAAAACAACATTCTGTTGTCACCCTGTTCTGCAAAAAACGGAGAGTTTGGTTTACAAGGTATTACACAAAAGGCTGCCAAGACAACAGCAACATGGACCACATCATAATCAGCATGAACAACAACTAGAAAATTAATCCAAACTTGTGGAACTATATACTGTACTAAGTAAAGTTTTGATGTATGAAGCCAACACTGTGTCGCGCAGAAGGAGCGGTTCCAAATAAAGCCTTGCCTCGAGGCATGTGTCATTTCTTGAAAGTCACATGACCAATGACAAACAAGGCCTCGCTTTGGCTGGAATCATGTGACTGATTCTTTCTGAGTAAAAACCCGTTGGCATGGATGTCTCACTTCTCCAATCAGCACACTGTGGGGCTCCTTGTAGCATTGACACTGGTTACACCACAATTATTTTTGAGTGGGGTCACCAAGAAACAAAAGGACTTCCCCTATTTGGGAAATCATTTCTCCCACTAAGCTGTGATAAATGGCTACAACGCAGTCAGAGTCTTTCTCCCTCTGTCTCCTTTTTTGTTTTTGTTTATTGGCGGGGGGATTTTGTTCTTCACTTAATAATAAAAAAGAGACACACACACACGCACAGACAATCAATGATGAATGCAATATAACTTGCGGCTCCATGTCCATGAGATGTTAGGGTCTAGTGCTTTCAGGTACTGTAAGTGGGTGCTGGTCTAATTTGAGGTTTGTAGGTAAGCATTAAGAGGTACAGTATGTATATGTAACATTGAATGTTTTCTACATATGCAATGAATTTTACTTGCATTAGAATCCATTTATTATTTAATAGTAGTTATTTAATGAGGTAACAATACCTGTGTATCGAGTCGCTAACATATATTCAAAATTTTATTTATTTTCCAGAGGGATTTAAACCTCCAAATGCAGCCTGTGGTAACATTGTTCTGTCCATATAGTGTCTTTTCCAGATGAATCTGTCCTCAAAACAAAAACATGGACGCTCACTGTGGAGGACAGAGTTGTCATCTAGCCCCAAGACCTGACTGCTTTTTCTGCCCTTTTTGGACGCTACTATGTCTTCATTGTGCAGTACCAGGAAGAGACAGTCAGTACGCTGGGGTTTATTTGAAGATTTGTAATGATAACAACAACAACGACCTAATAAATGACAATCTGTAACAGAGACACTAGTTTGATAAATAATGTACTTTTCTTTGTGCTTACAGATTCACCTTGAGAATCAACCAAGAGAGGTTTAAATGTGCAGGACTACTGAATTACATCAATAAGTGATGTAGGAGATCTCAGTTTTTTTCTAGAATTTGAAATGCCTGCTATCAAAGGCAAAAAATAAATGAATAAATAAATACTTTAAAGGGCTTGATCTTGGCTTGAGTTCAGTTCTTTAGATCGTCGAGAAGTTACCTGCAAAGTGGTATAAAGTTAAGCACAATTTCCAAACCACAGGGACCGAAACTGCTAAAAAAAAAAGGGATTTATATATCATTATTTATTATCATTATTATCAAGGTTGGCCTAATAATATGGCACATTTGTAATTCATGCAATATTTTGCTTCAATAAAAAATCTACTTAATCTATAAATCTTTACTTAGTAGTATTAATATTATTATAATAGGATTATTTTGTGTACAAAAAAAAAACAGAAAAACAAAAATAGCTTCTCTGTACATGCTTTAAATTAATCAAATAATTTAATTATGGGAATTTCAATAGGATATGTTTTGCAACGGTTTTTGTTTTTGTTTCAATTATTTGTTTTAATAATTAATATTTAATTTCAGTGTGAAATTTCCACAGTAGCAGCGACAGATATCAGGTGATGACGTTATCAGGGTAACGACGTCTGCACTGGTGACGTCACAGGGTGTTCCAAATGAAGAGATTTTGTTGAGGGAAGTTCTCTTAACCGACATCCCCTGGACAAAGAACAGAGAGAAGGGAGCACCCTAAATTCCACTGTGGAATGGAACACAGCAACAAGTTCCAGACATCAGTTCCCATTGAGCTTTTCACAATAGTCTTGTCAGCTTCCTTTACCTGAATCTGGTTCTATTTCTAGTTCTATTATGTCTCTTGGTTTAGTTTGTTTGTATCTGAAAATGGAGTCATCTGCACTTACATAGTGCATGCAATACCGTTTATTGCAAATATAAAGTGTGCAATTATAAAATAAACGTAAAGTGTGCAAATAGTGTACAGAACTAAGAATATAAATAATGAAATATATAAAAGGTCAAATTATTGTAAACAAGGTAAAATGTATAAAGTTGGACTACAGAGGTTCCTAGACTGATGGATATGTGCATGGTGGTGTAATGATTAGCACTGTGGCCTCCACCTTTAGGGTGAAGGGTTCGATTCCTGACCAGAGTAGACTACCAGTGGACCTCTAATGTGTGAGTTTGTGTGTGCATATGTACCCTGCTCAGGGTGTACTGTAGCTCACCTTGTGCCTAAAGTCTCTTAAGGCATACGGATGTTTGGGCAATTTGTTAAGTGTAGAAATTCCTGACAAAGAAGAAGTAACTTGGTGTGTCACTGACTAAGCAGAACTGTAAATTTTGGTGTTGACTAAGAAGAGGCGTTAGAGGCTCTCTTCCTCTTCTTCAATTCCTCATTTGCTCATAGTTGGTGTGTGAATGGTGTGAGAATGGTGTGTTTGAAGAACAGTGGAGCTTTGATCGGTTTATTTTCATTATGATCTGTGTATAGGTGTGAGATGGGATGTAAGGTATGTCTGTTTTTAAGAGGAACTACATTTACATAAGACTTTGCATCCGTGTGCTGAGAGGGCTCTGAACTCAGTTCCACAGCTCTGTTCGGTGTTCCTTCATATTCTCCTACAATGGTCTATTTTAAAAGCACATTTTTACCCATTTTTATCGTTTAATTGTATATTGTTCATTTTCTTTTTGGATCTACTTTTTGTTGGACTTGTTAAAAGGACTTTACTCAAAGGATGTTTAACCAGTGGTTGTTCAGAGAAGATTATCTACAATTCTATACAATGGTAAGTACAAAATAACTCTAAAAGCGTATTCCTGTGTAATTAGCTATTTCTCATTATTGTGTAGTGTAATATATATATTACTAGTAGTAATGTTAGATAGATCCGGATATAATAATTTGATTTGGCGTAATAATGAGTGGTCATGTTGTTTGAAAGGTACTAATTGTCAGGGATAACCCCTAGAGGGCGCCAAAGCGCCCGGTGTTGTGTGATTGTAGTTTTGTTCAGTTAAACTTCAGTTCCCATGGGGCAACTCGGTCAGGTGACCAGAGAGCGCTCACATGATCCGAGTTGGTGATTAGTTTGATTATAAATAGTTTGGTTGTCTTTGAGTTCCTTGTCTTGCGTCTGTCGAATTATCGTAGTTAAATGTCTAAATGTTTAGTAGTGGCTGTTGTTTTGTCTATTCGTGTTTTACTTTCAGTTTCAGTTATAAAGTGTATTTGTTTGACGGTTTCCCTGACTTTTGTGTTCAATAAACATCGTTTCCGTTAAAACCTGGAGCCTCTTGCAGTTATGCCTCGCACCACTTATCGTGACACTAATATATTCATCGTTTATTTAAAAGAATTAATCACGTGAACCAAAAAATCTATACCAAAAAGAGACTAAAAGAGGAAAGTGAATAAAGCATCTAAGCACATGGTTTATACTATTCTATATTTAATTCCTTATCAATAATAATAATAATAATAATACATTTATGGCCACAGTTTAGTGCGGAAATGTGTTTAACAGGAAGGAAGGAGTTTTTCACACTTTAATGTCTGGAAGTCACATAAATTAAATTAAATAATATTTTAAAAAAGTAAATAAATAAAAATCACATCACACATATCTAATCCAAACACAATATAAATATAACATCTCATGTTGGTTTAAACGGCAAAGTAAACATGCGTGTTTAGATGGGACCGGAACTTTCGTTGTATGAGACGGTTTAATAGCCGGCTCGCTATTAGAACTTTCTGTGGTAAAAACAAGCTGATCACTTGATTTGGACCATTTTTACAAGTCTTTATATTATATATTCTTCTTGTACAGAAGGATGACAGCACCTTACAAGCTCGAGAATTATTTCATACGGTAAAACAGTAAAATATAATGTTAATGTAAATATAATGTGCAATGCTGAAGATAAAACGTGCTAGCTTGTTAGCCGTGTACAGCTTACCATGTAGCTAGTTTCCTAAATACAACTGTTTTGTTTTGTTTTTTTTTATCCTATATATTGGATTTAAATATTTATACTATACTAATATTTATACTAATATTTTCGGTATTCTTCTGACTGATTAATTTCGAAAATGACTCTTTGTGAGCCATGGCTTTAGCAGTCGGAAGAAGGCCTCGCAATAACAAGATAAGATACAGAATTTACAGGGTCAGTCATGATAGAGTGCCCCTGGAGCAGGTACTGTTCAGGGCTCTGGGTCTTTACAGTATTAGCTTGATGGTGCTGGGGCTTGAACACCCTACCTTCCTATCAGTAATACCAAGCTTCAACTATTTGAGGCCCTCATGCCCACTAGTCCTACATCAGGATCAGAATGACTTGTGTATGACAGGTGTATGATAAACTAGTTTGAATGTGTCTGGTTAGCATAGGGAGGCACGGTGGTGTAGTGGTTAGCACTAACACCTTGCACCATCAGGGTCCGAGGTCGATTCCCAGCAGGTTTGATTCCCGTCTCGGTGTGCATGGAGTTTTAGTTTTTCATTTGAATAATGTTAGATCTTTTTCCCACATTTATTGAGGGCAAAGAGAAGCGTTATTATTCTTGGATTACGCTTGTTTATATATATAGCGAAAAATATTCACTTGCTTGCCTTCACATGCATATGAACTTGAGTAACATCCATTTCTTAATCCGTAGGGTTTAAAATTATGGTGGCCCAGCCTTCGCAGCTATAACTGCTTCAACTCTTCTGGGAAGGCTGTTATATCTGCAAAGGGGACCAACATCATATTAAACCCAATGGATTATGAATTGGATGATATATATAGAATATATACTATTCCATGTTACTCCCAAGTAATAACTTGGAATAGGTTTAACAGCATTTACAAATTGCATAGATGTGGCATATATAGTTTTTACAGTATTTAATAAGACATGTAGGGTGTATGAATGTTTCAATCTTTTTGTCTAATGTGTTTTGTATTGATCATTTTATTATAATCTAGAAAAAATAAATATATCCTATATTTGTATTTTTTAGACCTTCGCCAGGATCCTCCACCAACAGTATTCCAACACTGACAAGTATAGAGGAGCTTAAGGCATCTGGATTTGGACAGCGAAAGCGACAACACGGTCTCCTGCTGCTAAGATGGTTTATTTGCTGGTGTCATATTACGACTGATATGACCTTGAGGTTTGATGCTAAGAAAGGTGAATTTGGTTCCTGCAGATTTTGGAACCGCATCGAGAAAGATGGTTCTAGACTCCTTCCTGACGATGGCCTCCCGTACTATGAAGTAGGCAATCTAAACAGAGAAGGAGCACACGAACTCCCTTTTTCTGTCCGGAAGAATTATCACAGAAATTTCAAAGATAGTAACACAAACCGAATCATATTTAGTCTAAAACATAATGGCTCCATTGGTAAGGTTTATATTACTGAGCATAAGGATGAATTTAGCTTCAATCCGAATGCCACATTCTGCATCGATATCAGCCTCCTCAAGACTCTGCATCGTTTATACTGTATGTTTGGCTGTGAAGGCAACCCTGACAATCATAATGGTTCAAAAGTACTAAATAAAGTGCCACCAGTACATGCTGTACACAGAACGGTCAACATGATTCAAACGTCAAGTTACTGCTGCATACCGGCCACGATGGAAAACATGACTGTACCTGCAATGTCATGGTTATTTTCCAAGATGTCTTTGGGCTAGATAGGTCCAACACATTCATGATGTATTAACGGTCTAGAACCAAAAGACTGTTGCAATCATCTGTGGTAATGTTGACATAAACATCAGCCCCCAACTGAAAGAAAAGTCAGACTCTTTGTCAAATGGACCAAAAGTGGAAAAGCTGCACGCAATGATTTCATCCATGTTGAAACACTGAAAGCTGATCATACTACTGCAGCCATGGTGATCACAGATCTCTTCAGAAACATCCAGGAGAAAGACCTAATTCCTCATGACTGGAACAAATCCCTAATTGTCAAGATTCCGAAGATTCCCAAAGAATTCCAAGATTCTGAACTTATTCAGTGAACTAACTGAAAAGAAGGAGCAACAAGACAGCAAGTCAATCCGGTGAAGTACTGGTGACCTCTCCCTGATTGGCCTACGCATGCTTGTTCTACGCGGCGTAAAGTCGTTTACAGGCCAGAAGAAATAAGACCACTACACTTCCAAAAACAGTCACAACATTTGATCTTTATGATCCATGTAGCTTTAGGTGTAATGTCTGGCATGTGTAGTTTGAGGGGATGTTGATTAGAAGTTAAAAACATTTACTGAGGCCTTTCTGAAGACCTGCAGTGATTCGGCTCTCTCCTTAAACTTGTGTAAATTTCAGATCTTTACCAATATAGTAGCTGATACATTTCCCTTATTTATGTGGAGCACAAACTGGGCTTTCATACAGTAACATGGATGATGTAAATATTTAAACTTATGTCAAAGTACACATAGAAAATACAACTCTAGCAGAGAAAATGGACAATACATAAACCTGACTGATTGTTTTGAACACAGAAATGGGAACATGAAAGAACATCTATAACACTCAGAAATGACCTTTAATTTGGGGTAAAGTGACTGATGTACCTAACATTTTTCAGTTACACTGAATAATTCACGACTTTTCATGAAAATGTAAGACCTACGACACCCGGCTCAGGTCAAACCATAATGTCATAAAATGGATAGACCTTGTTCGTGATTATTTGTACCTAAAGAAGTTAAATAAAAGAAGTTAAATGGCCCTTAATGACTCTCTATTGTGTTTTTTCTATGTTGGTTTCAAATAAATAAATAATCACTATGTATTAAGTGATTAACCATATTGAACTTAGTTACTGAATGGTAACATCATCCATAACATTATGACCAGCTGAAGTGAATAACGTGGATCATCAAACTGGTGACAGGATCATGGCTACCCAAGGCTCACCCATACCAAAGTCCATCCCATCCAAGAACAATTCCTACAGAAAAGCCAATGCAGAACAAATTGTTGAAAATCAACACCGGCCACGATAGAAAGATATTAGAACATCCAGTGCGTCACAGCCAGCTGCATATGGAGATTAACAGGAAAGACTTCAGGGATGTTGATCCATCCTCTCAATTCCTCAGAACCCAATTTGATCAAACACCCATGAAATGCGCTGGACAAACAAGCCTGATCCAAGGACACCCCACCCCACAACCCAAAGCATGCAAGGGATCCAGTGCCAAGGTCCTGGTGCCAGAGACCAGCGCACACTTCCAGACGCCATGGTTCAGAGCTTCCTGTCAAGTTTTGCGTTTTAATATTATTGCTGAAGTTTTAATTGTGTCTTAAAAGCAACTGAGAGTCTCATTCTAATTCCAGAGGAACAAGTGTGATAAAAATCAGTTTCAGGGTGCAAGGCTACAGTAGCCTCAGTAATGCGTTTTATCCCATCAGCTCTTACCGTTTTGAAGCGGACGAGGTGTTTCATGTGCATGATGCCCTGGCCGTAGTTCTGCGGCAATAAACTGTCATCTTGCCCTTTAATCACAGCCACCAGGTCCCACAGGTTATGGCTTCCTCCTGGAGGCTAAAAACACACACTCATCATCTTTATCTACAAAATATCATCAACTGATACTGCAAAAGTGTGCATGTTTGGTTTTACTGACCGAGAAGCATTCAGAGAACCAGCGCAGTTTCTTCATTCGCACTTCACTGGAAAGTTTGTCGAGTTCCTGCTTGATGTCTCTGGACACTTTACCACAGAGGAGAGGGGGCGCGCCGGGAACCATCGCCCGGTCTGTAATAAACGAGGTCAGTGAACACTTCACTAACAACACAGGAGCTAAAAATCTTCATAATGTCAAGTACATCACTCCTTTGTCAATTCTAATCATTTAGTTTAATATGAAACTTCTGAACTTCTGCCCTTCTGAACCGGATCCTTAGATCCTCACCTGTGTTTCCGATGATGTCGTCCCAGCTGTGATCAGTCAGAATATTGATGAGCAACGGGGCGATCAAAGGGGTGAGCGACCACAGGCGCACAGTAGAGTCCCTGGAGCAGGACGCCATGGTGAACGGGCGACTCGGGTGGCACGTCAGTCCTGAGGTCAGTTTTACACAAACACACACACACACACACACACACACACACACGCACACACACACACACACACACACACAGAGCTACAGCTATTGCTACTGACTTTTAAACAGTACTGTAAATGTTTAAAGAGTGAACTCAACGCTGAAGGGACTGTGTGCAGTACCATAGACATCAGCTCCGTGGTCATAGACGGTGTCCAGACAAGTCCCGTCCCTGGTGTCCCACACGCGGATGGTGTAGTCCCAACTGCCTGAGGTGAGCAGGTACGGTACCTCAGAGTTCCACATCAGACCGCGTACTGGAGCTGTGTGTCCACTCAGCACGTTAATGCAGGCGTCCTGTGTGTAGTCCCAAATACGCACCGTACTACAATACATACACACACACACACACACACACACACACGCGCACACACACACACACACACTCATGGATTAATACGAAAAATATACAATCAGCTTTTACATTGAATCAGACACGAACAGTGAAACAGTGAAAACATGCTCACGTGCACTGGTTTCTATTTAATTATAACAAAACAAAAACTTTATACAGTCAAATAAAATGCTCAGAGAAATTGTTACTACCAACTTAATATATCATTTTCCAGTGTGAATGCGCTGAGGGAATTACCCGTCGTCTGAGCCGCTGCACAGGATTCCCTCTCTGAGAGGAGACCAGCGCACGTGGAACACTTTGGCCGTGTGTCCGGTAAACACCTTCAGTGGCTGATCTGAGCTCGTGGCCAAGTAGTAGACTCTTACGCTTTTATCCTCACATCCGGTCGCAATCATGTCTCTGAGACAGAGAGAGAGAGAGAGAGAGAGAGAGAGAGAGAGAGAGAGAGGAGGGTGAGACCAGAGGTTAAACCTGGTGATGATATTAGGTTTGGGTGATCTGACCTCAACCTGCAGGTTAGGTTAATTGGTGTTCCCAAATTGCCCGTAGTGTGTGTATGTGTGTGTGCCCTGTGACGGATTGGCACCTGTGCAGGATGTACCCCTGCTTGTACCCTACAGTAAGTCTCCTGGGATAGGCTCTAGGCCCCCCACGACCCTGAATACAGGATAAAGCGGTATAGACGATGAGTGAGTGAGATCTGACCTCAAGTGGAGAATTATAAGGAGCGTTTAAAGTGTTTTGAAGTGACATTAGAAACTGGAGGTACTCTGGTACATATATTGACAATATATGATATAGCACATGACAGTATTGTATATACCGCTGTACAAAGTTTCCACTTATGAAGGGTCAAATCATGACAAGCAAAAAAAACAGAAATGTATTTCTAAGCAGACTTGAAATGATTGAATTAGGTTAAGGACTCTCCAATGCATTATTAAAGCCTTGAAGTGCTGAACCATCAAGTTGGTGGAAGAAATGTGCTTAAAAAATTATGAATAACAGTAAATTCTTTGAGGCGGTACAATGGTAGTGGTTAGCACTGTCACCTTGCACCATCAGGGTCCGGGTTCGATCCCCGGCCAGGCTCGATTCCCATCTCTGTGTGCATGGAGTTTGCATGTTCTCCCCGTGCTTGGTGGGTTTCCTCCGGGTTCTCCGGTTTCCTCCCACAGTCCAAAGACATGTAGGTGCTAATTGGCGTTCCCAAATTGCCCATAGTGTGTGAATGAGTGAGTGTATGTGTGTGTGTCTGCGCCCTGCGATGGATTGGCACCCTGTCCAGTGTACCCTGCCATCCCTAAGTCTCCTGGGATAGGCTCCAGACCCCCCATGACCCTGAATACAGGATTAAGCGGTACAGATGATGAGTGAGTGAGTAAGTGAGAAAATTCTTTGTATAAAAAACGGCCAGCAGAAATGATAGCTATGTTAAAGTGGGAAAGTAATAGCATTTCCATATGCAAACAACATGATGAAAACTCACAGGTTTGGGACCAAACAGCTGTGCGGCCATAAGAAAACCACTTGTTAGATGATACTCATGAGAAAAAAGTCTTCAGTTTAATAGGGAGCATAAAGATTGAAAAAGGTCATGTGGTCTGATAGGTTCAGACTGACCCTATTCCAGAGCGATGGTGCATCAGGGTAACAAGGGAGGTGCATGAAGCGACACACCCATCATGCATAGTGCCAACTGTACAAGCCTCTCGAAGCAGTGTTATGATCAATTGACCATTTGTGATCCCTAGCAACAGATGATACCATCATGTCTGAACAATGACAGAGAGAAAACAGTGGGAAAGATGCCTTAGCTCACCAAAGATAGACAACCAGATGTCTAGATGATGAGTCTATGTTCACTGGAAAGAACGGTAAACACTTCTCTTAGATAGACAGACATTGTAAGTCCAATCTGTGGTCAATGTGAACTCCAAGATATCTATAGCTCTCCTGCACCTCCACCAGAATGTAGACTGTGATTGGTTTATTCCTGGACCTCCTGAGGCCCACACCCATCTCCTTGTCACTAATCGACAAATAATGACATAGTAATGAAATAATGACCTCTTAAAGCATTCTGCAAATTTATTGGCCTGATCGAATTTTTTTTGCTTCTTCTCATTAGCTTCTTTACATCTGCCATGTGCATAAATGCATTAATAAATGAATTAAAGAGACCCAAGGATGGGGAGAAAATGATCCCGCCTCCTCTACCTTAATTGGCCATACAATGAACGGTACATATTCATATACTGTAACTCAGGTAAAGAGTAGTCTGTTCCCCTCAAACACTTATAGATTTCTGTATGCCAAGTACTGCAACTTGTGCTGACTGGTGGAGGCTAGGACAGAGTATTTTTAATCCGAAATAAAATCCTGTCTAGGGTTAGCTAACCCTAACCCTAATGCACATAGTTTTCATGCTATGATTGTTTTTGCTACTAAAACTGCATTACTCTATCAGGAGTACACCCTATATAGTGTGGAATAATGATGACAATTATTAACTAGCTAGCCAGATTAACAGACAGACAGACATTCCGAGAGATACTCACTTGTTATTCTGACTCCAGTCACACCCGAACACGGCTGCAGGGTGCTTATATTTATGCAGCAATTTACCATCAATGGTTCTGATGATACTGAAACCAATACATAATAAAAGCAGTAATGAAAAGGAATGAAAAGAAACTCAAACAATCCATGAACAAATTCGAAAGATGTTAATTAGCAAAATCAGACATTTACCAGAACCCGTCTCCACTGCACGTTGCAATGCGTTTGGAATCTTTATGGCTCCATGCGATGCAGAAGATACCGTTCTTCCCGTGCTGCAAACACACACACAAACCCAAACAATAGGGTTATATGAACTGGCATCAGTGTGTATCAGTTTCAGCTCAGAGGGCTTCCTTCCTTTCCACAATATCAAACAGCACTTTATACATACTATAAATCTACGAACTACATTCTATGCAGACACTGACTTTTGTTCACACCACACAGATCACACAGATATGATATATGGTGTACCTCATTAAATCTTGTGATCATTTTGCCCTTTTTTACATCCCAGATGAACGCTCCGTTCCTGGACGTGGCTCCGGCTATGCAGTTCAGGTCCCCTTTGAGTAACAGTGTGGAATAAACCAATTTCATAATTATTGATTAAATATAAACTCGGCACTCCTGAGTTACTCAGGATATCAGCAACTCCTGGATATCAAAACAACAGGTTTTTGCAAATACTAGCACTGAAGGTAATAATAATAATAAAAAGAAGAAGAATAACTAGAGAGGTACATTTCCTGAAGAAAATGTGAGCTGTGCTTGTCGTGGCAAAACTCCGGCCTCTGGGCCTGGGTCTATAGGATCAGTTGCTAAGGTGCTCTAAAGTGGGTGCTAGCTTGGCAGGCTTGGCAGCTTCACAATGATCCTGAGAGACTGATTGGTTGCCTGAGTAAAATGAACCCACTCCCATGTTAGCATGATGCTATCATGATTAACATGTTGCTAGCATAATGCTAACTATTTTAGCATGTTGCTACCATGATTTCAATGTGATTAGCCGGTTGCTAGCATGATGCTAACATGATTAGCATGTTGCTAGCATTATGCTAACCCTATTAGCATGTTGTTAGCATGATTCCAATGCGATTAGAATGTTGCTACCATGATTCCAATGCAATTAGCAGGTTGCTAGCATGATGATAATATGCTAATATGCTTCCCCCATGTCTGTGACAATGGGCTCCATACTTAGGTTCAGTTTCAAGTTACCATAAGTCCCCATAGCAGGGAATTCAACTGTGAGCACTTCCTGTTTCAATAGGGAGTATCTTCACCATAATATGTCAATGGGGAGATTTTAGGCACCTCTTGCATCCCAGGGGTACAACTTATACTCTCTTGTGGGGCATGTTCTGACAAATGTGGTACATTTTAGGCTTCTACAACATTCTTGCTCTGCGCTGCACTAGAATCTGTCAAACTAGAATCTCAGTGTTGAGTCTATTGGATTTTTGGGGAAGTACAGTAAATTGAAAAGTCATAGCACTCTATTTCCTAATAAGCCGCACAATTTGACACTTCTTTCATTGGTCTATGACAAACGGTACGGGACTAGTTACACGTCATCAAAGTTTGTACGGAAGAAGAAAAATCTAAATCAAAATAATAAGCCTGTTAGATAATTTTGCAAGTGCCACTAATTATTATTATTATGAACATGGTAATTAGACTCCGGCCTCTGGGCCTGGGTCTATAGGATCAGTTGCTATGGTGCTCTAAAGTGGGTGCTAGCTTGGCAGGCTTGGCAGCTTCACAATGATCCTGAGAGACTGATTGGTTGCCTGAGTAAAATGAGCCCACCCCCATTTTAGCATGATGCTATCATGATTAACATGTTGCTAGCATAATGCTAACTATATTAGCATGTTGTTACCATGATTTCAATGTGATTAGCCGGTTGCTAGCATGATGCTAACATGATTATCATGTTGTTAGCATGATTCCAATGCGATTAGAATGTTGCTACCATGATTCCAATGCAATTAGCAGGTTGCTAGCATGATGATAATATGCTAATATGCTTCCCCCATGTCTGTGACAATGGGCTCCATACTTAGGTTCAGTTTCAAGTTACCATAAGTCCCCATAGCAGGGAATGCAACTGTGAGCACTTCCTGTTTCAGTAGGGAGTACCTTCACCATAATATGTCAATGGGGAGATTTTAGGCACGAGTAATTCAGAAAATAGTAATGCTTCAAAATCCTAATTTATTTAGGAAGCTTTTTTATCACATTAAAATAGTCATTTATTTGACTGACCAACCATTATTAATTATTAATGATGACAATGATGATAATGGTGATTTAAAAAGATACATTATTATTATTATTATTATTATTATTATTATTATTATTATTAATATTAGCTACTTTCAGCAAACAAAACTCCTGGTTCTGAATATGTCTTCATGCCTTAGGTTTACAGATGGTGTATCTCACCAGGAGCCCAGGAGAGAGAGTAGATGACGCCTTCGTTCCCGGGAGACGTGTACACCGCTGTTAAAGTGTTAATGTCCCACACTTTGATTGTCCCATCAAACGAGGCCGTAGCGAGCAGGTTCGGATCATCAGGCTTGAACTTACAGTCAAATATGGTCTCTACATGACCCTGAAAATGACACACACACACACACACACGCGCACACACAGCTACTGTACAGTATAACCCAGACAGGTTTCTCAGTAAAATCAGACACTGATTTGTATTAAATATTTGCCCTGTGCTTTTACCAGATCTCGGAGGAAGTCCCATTTCTTCGCCCCCATGTCGTAGAGGCCGACTCCTCCGTCCATGAAGCAGCAGACGGCGTGTCCGGGTGGCAGAGAGAACGCCTGGTTCTGTGAGAGAGTCGGAGGAGGAACTGCTTCGCTTGTAGATGACGTGTAGTGATTCTTGGACGGAGAGTTTGAGCTGGAAACTAGAGACGTACATACAGTAGAGGAAGAAATGAGTCAGAGTGCAAAGTTCTCAATCTCTAAATATAAATATAACTAAATATAATCCACTTCATATGGCAGCTCTGAGTGGACTAAAACCTAACTAGACTTTATATTAGACCTTAACTGAACAGGAATTTTCACATCATGTTCATTGTTAACTGCTACAGTTGAATAATGTACAAAGACAGTAACAAAAGCACATACAGCTATTACACCTGCTTTCTACTTAATATGTGCTCTTGATATGTAGCTTTCATTTTTTCTGTTTTTTTCATCCAACACATGAGGGCAGACGAATCTGACCTTTCTTTGCTGGTGGAGAGTTTAACACATGGAGAGCGTGGAATCCCGTCTTCTTCAGCTTGAAATTGTCCAGCGGAGTCGTTCTCGATACGTTCCACACTCTCAACACGCCCACCTGAGAGTCTTCACACACACACAGCAAAGCCGGAAAAATGCATTGACAAGTAGACAGGCGGATGTCTGAGATCAAAACTCCATCTTGGATAGGTATCCAATTTGCTAGCTAACTTGCTACAGTAGCTACCATTAAGTACAGTATTTTGCAACCTATTAACTAAACCAGTTTACGAACACTGCAGGTGAGTCAGATTTTGATTGACTAAAAGGATATGATAACTGTAAGTTTATAAACTTTATATTGGAGGAAAAAAAATTATAGTTTGGCACGATATGCACAGATCTGCAAAGTGTGACTTTCTTAGTAACACAGACATCTGCCATAAAGACAGTGTTTGCAATAATGCATTTTTAAGGATGTGCTGAGAAATCACTAGTGTGTCTGTGTACAGCTGTGATTCTCTCTTACCCCCTGTAATGAACATGCCCGGGGCAGTAGGCACCCACGCCAGGCACTGTACGGACGCGGCTGCGCTCGGTAAACTGAACGCCGTCACACACGACAGCGAATCGGAGTCGAGCAGCCTGATGCCGTTGTGCATGTTAGCTACCAGCAGGTAGTCGGTACTCAGAGGGTCCCACTCCAGAGCAGTAACCGGATCCTCCTCATCCGTTCCCTCCAGAGACTCCGGACGCAGTACGTGCTTCTGATTCTTCGAGCCTGGACGGGACATTTATGTCATTAGACAGGACTTTGTCCGGAGACGTTAAATAGCAAACCTGTTGTACTGGGGTTAAAGTATGAATGTTCTGAGATTTCAGTAATTAAACTACAAATAGATTCTTCACTAACCATTCTTATATTAAGTGTCTTATTGTTATTTAAAGTTTGCAAACAGTGTTATGCAAAACTTTTGACCCCCCATATGAAGAAGGGGGGGGGGTCAAAACTATTGCACAGTACTGTATAATAATGCCACTAAATTGTAACTAGTGTAAATGCTAGCTAAAGATCATGTCAGAACATATAGGCAAGTTTAAAGACCAGATTGTGAAGTGATTATCACAAACCTGGCTGAAAGATGGACAGACTCCCATCTGTGTGCCCGAACACCACTTTGCCCTTTTTTATCGGATGCCAGCGGAACAGGCAGATATCGGACAGGAAGCTGTGAGCCTCTTTGTGTACGGTGACGCCCGCATCCGGTCCTGAAACAACCCACACGTACAGAGGGCCGCGGTGCGAGACGAACGCTACGCTGTCACCAGTGTTCCAGCACCAGCTTATTGAGGCAGGAATACCTGCATCGATCAGGCCAAGGTGGTTATAATAACGTGTATACACATATTTACAGGTACATTATACAGTACAACATATAGGCAATATAATATATAAAAAATTATACCGATTAATTAGGAAATTACAACCTACAGGATGTAAAGAATGAGGTGCAGTGAAGTGAATTCAGATCAATTTTCTTAATCTATTAATATGGTATTAATACTGTATGTTAATTAATATAATTGGCTAGGCATCTAAGCTGTGTTCAAGATAACTTCAATGAGACTGATATCTATTTCAGTGATATGTGCAATATCTCGGCAAAAGCAATAATCTATTACAAGTCCAAAAAGTTTATGTTTAAGTAGAAGTCTGTGTGTAGTGTGGGTTTATAGTGCGTTTGTTGCCTTTGGTGTTGTCGAGGCGAGCCACGACTTTCTGCTCTGCCACGTTCCAGATGATCAGCAGGTTATCTGCGCTGGCGCTGGCGAACACCTCGGGGTTGTGTGGACACCAGGAGATGGCCGTGATGGTCTTCTTGTGCTCGGACATGATGGCACGGAGCTTGAACTCGTTGTATCTGTGGTCCAGCTGAAACCAGAGCACAGTACACTTTTAATTTCATTGCAGTAATGTAATGGAGCAAGTACAACTGAATAAATTAACTCTTTGAGATCTTACAAAAACGGTGAATCATTTGTCCTTTATTGCTAAATTAGAGATCTAAGATACGATTTAGTTTGTCAAATTGGTGCATCAGCACAGATAAGTTACCACATAATGATATCCAGCACAGTACAAGAAAAAATCTCTTGTTTTTAAATATAGACTAAACAGCAATTATACTTGAACTCAAAAAATGAACAAGACAGGTTGTGAACTTTACATGATATATTTATTTTCAGTATACACATAATAATTATATTTGTTGACTTAATTTTTTTTTCAATTAAGGTTCACATAATTATGTCTTAACTTGACTGCACAAATTCCCAATACATTGTCTAATCACAAACCGTTCATGTTAAGTCAACACTAGTGATGGGTCGTTCATGAACGATTCGTTCTTAATCTTTAACGTGACTCAGAATCTCCTGCGGACAAAGCTAAAATGAACGAATTTATTTATAATCTTTCAAATCCTGTTATTGATAMWAATATTGCCGGGCAATTGGACTCCCCATTTTCCGTTGAAGAAGTATTAAATGCTATTACAGCTATGCAGTCTAATAAAGCCCCAGGCCCTGATGGGTTTCCAATTGAATTTTATAAAAAA
>QMIH01003532.1:1202-16813 GCA_003987875.1 Clarias batrachus | reverse complement strand
AATTATTTTTTAAAGGTTTAAAATTGTAACAATATTGGGGGGAAATTAAATATTGAATTGGGATATTTATAAAATCGTGATACTTATAGCATCACAATATTGTTCCAATCAACACCGAGATATCGTATGATAGTTTAGATGTAAAGCCCATACAGGAAGTGTACGTGTATGCTAATGAGTATTTACAGGTAAAAAACTGCAGGTAGATACAGTACAGGAATACGCACACACCAACATTGAGCTTTACTGTAAAGGGAATWAAAAAAAATCTAAGGAGTGTACCTGGTGATTACATCATGGTGGTAGCTGGAGGTAAGGCAAATTAAAGTCAGACATGAATCACTTCTGGCTGTTCCGCTCCTAACAGGGTCCGCCCCAATCGCTCCWGCTTATCTCACACCACTGCCTGTGCCAGAGTCATAAAGTGTTTTGGTTAAACATGATAAGCTGAGAGGATCTTCCTGAGACGAGCATCAAAAAATTCTTCACATCAGTTGAAGTAAAGCAGTGTGTGTCAGGGAGATGGATACTAATGGTTAATCACGCCGCTTCATGTTAATCATAAAGTAGGGAACTAGGAGGAATGACGTGAGGCGAGTTCTCCAGACCGAATGGTAACATACTCTGTAGTGAATTCCTGAGTGACCAGTGTCACTGTATAAGATTAATTTTTATACTTTAATTCATTATGTAGCACTTTTAATCACATAAAAATCTAAATCACAGTATGGACCTATGCAGGAATTTACACATAATCGAGAATTATCTCCAGTTTGTCAGAAATATAGGTAGTTTTTTTTAAAATTTTTTAAAAAATAATATATATGAGGTGATCAATAAATAAAATATTGGCTAACATCCTCTATATGAGATCATTTGCCCAATTACTTTCTGTTTGCCATGAAATGTTTGAATACAAAATTGAATAGTTATAAATCGCAATATGTGTGATATTGAGATAAACTTGTGTTTTCTTCAGCCAGTGTTTAAATAAAATAATAAAACTGATTAGCCAGTGTTCAGGGAATTGCCTTCAGCTCTTCTCCGCCCACA
Source organism: Clarias batrachus (assembly GCA_003987875.1). Classification (NCBI taxonomy): domain Eukaryota; kingdom Metazoa; phylum Chordata; class Actinopteri; order Siluriformes; family Clariidae; genus Clarias; species Clarias batrachus. Next base: position 15,760 of record QMIH01003532.1, on the reverse strand, counting down.
ATTATTGAAATGACAACAATTGGGCTAAATAAAACAGAATATGTAAAAAAAAAAAAAAAAAAACTATTTTTTAGACTGTAAATAAAATGTACAGCAGTTATAATTATGGTTATTGATCGACTGAATCCCGCTCTGTAACAGACACGGAGCTCCAAAGGCGGCTTAATGGAGCGTATTCAGTGACCTCTTCCTCAGGCAGTGTGGATCACAGAGGCGTGAGGGTCAGGTCATTAAAAATCTAAACCTGAAGCACTTAACCGTTATACCATGGTCCTGTAACTATATAACGAGTACTGGATCTTGGGGACGGGAATCGCCAGTCATCTCTAGGGTTGGGTACCGAAAACCGGTACCAATACGGCACTGGTACCTATATAAAACCGGTATGTACCGGACCGAATCATTTCGGTGCCACTTAAATGCCTGAACTGTCGATTCTCTGAGGCTATGATGACACAGTTATTAGATTCATCGACACACATGATCGCTGGTAAAATGTAAATACTGCATTCATGGGGTGTCAGAAATGATCGGAAAAATAAATTATTTCTGTAATTAGAAAAATCTTGAGGACTTCAGAAAGCTTTGATAATACAAATCCAAAACATTGTTGCAGTGATGCTACTGTCCATTTTATTTTTGTAGATTAAATGTTTATTAGATTAGATTAAAAAAAATTAAAAGCACAAATCATCAGGAAATGAGACCATCCGAGATGCGCGTGAACGCAGTAACTAATGTTACACTCGYTCTGAYGGCAGCAGGTGATCTACCGCTATCTTAACTTGCTAAATTAACTTTTGTTAWAATGCGCCAGTCATACCAACCGTAGCAAAAAGGATTATAATGACGACAGCAGCCTTTCCRCAGGTTAAGGCTGCTGTCGTCATTATAATCCTTTTTGCAAATCTTGCATTCAGGCTAAGAAACGGTCAAACGATTTGTAAAATACTAATGTAACATGGATTCTGTTTTATAATTATGGCTTTCCAGATAGTACTTAAAATTTTAATGTATTGTTMAATTTTAAGCATTAAATTTTTTGTTCAATAAAAATGTATCCTTGAGYCATAATTTTGTGACTTTTGCAAAGTATYGATTCAGGTATCTGTTTAAAAAATCGATTTGGCACCGGTATCGATAAAACCCAATAAATCGATAAATACCCAACCCTAGTCATCTCCCGATATGATATTATCGCGATACCCCATTGCTGATTCGATAATATTTGTGATTCTATAAAGATCATGATTTTATAAATATCCTGATTCAATATTACATTTTTTAAACCTTGTAAAAGTTTAATGATTAAATAAAAGTAGCATACAAGTTGCAAACAGTATAACATTAGTTTTCTCACTTCAGAAAAAGCTAAGTGCAGCATTTAAACAATACAAACTCACTTCAGATACAAGAGTTTAACATTTTACCTGAGCAGCGTGCATCTCGCTCCTCTGCCATAATTATTATTTCAAACTAACTTGGCAAATAATTCACTCCGACCACACGGGATGGAAACGTGGAAATAGTTTACCTGTAGGATTTTAAAGAAATGGTGATATTGTACCTCCTCACGCATCTGAAAGCTCAAAACTCAACAGTGAGTGCGCGGGTTGAGCGGCTGAGAGCGTGCAGGCGTTTCTAACGCAGACGCATGAGGTTTCTAATGCACACGATTTCCAGCTAATTAGCTCTCGCTGTGTTTTTGGTGTAAGGGTGTGCACCGAGTGGGCTTGAGACTAATGTGCTCAGAAAAGCAGCCAGYTCTGGACACTGACTGATCAACCGGTTCATCAGTATTATAAACATAATGGGTTTTTAAAAACCACCACACAAAAGAGTCGCTTATCATAACTCAATAGATTTTTCTCCATCTCAACTGGATACGATCCCAGGCATCCAGTGTGTCCGTGCATCACACGCATAAGTAAAAGAATGCAGATGTCGCACATTCCCATGATCCCATGCTGCATCCTGTCCTACCCTACATGTGCAGAAATTGTATTTTCAGGCTCTCAGAATTTTTCTCACATACACACACACACACATGGTATGATTGCTCTTGCTCAGGATTGGCAGATCACACCAAAAAAAAAAAAATCCCTAGGCAACTCTAAGTCATTAGGAAAGTACAGACGGTTTAAAAGCTGAATGTTGAATCTCAGCCTTAATCCTGATCAGGTTTTTGTATCTGTGATCTGATAACAGGGTGTGTAACATAATGACAGCCTGACGCACCGAGTCACCGTGTAACACAGTCTGGTCATGGGGCTTTCAGGGAAAATATGTTCAAGGCATTATTTGAATAATATTTAAATATTCAAATATTCAACCTGCAAATTGCACACACGCGCACACACACACATATACAGTATATATTCAAACGTACCAATGCAGACATCCCCCCACTTAAGTGTTCGTTAGTGTCTTCCTGAGGTGTTGAGTTCTTTACAGCAACTTTAACTATTTTAGTGATCTGTAATGTTACTTTCTTATAGAAACAGACAACAGTCTCTTTTGAGTCTCTTTTTATCTCTCAATCCACGCTTTGTTTTGTGTAAATATTCATACACATTTATATTTTAATCAGATAAAAAGAAACTGGTTTGCTAAATACAATTTCGCACCCTTTTATGTTTTCGTGTCCTTAACTTTTTAAAAATTTAAATCTCTTCAATTATTTTTCTCAGTGATCTTAATTGTCATTCAGATGAAACTTGTGGTTTCTCATGAAAAGAAAAAACCTAAACTTGTTTTATTTTAAAATGCTAAATTGTTAAAATATTGCAACATGAATTAGACATGGTTACATGGGAACCAAAAATCCTTAATTTTGCAAGAATTTTTACAGGTCATATGCTTTTAGAAGCTTACAACAATTTTAGTGTGAATACTCAAAGAAATATGAATAATCTGCATTTTAAATGATTGTTTAAAGCGAGACAGTATAACACTGAAAAATGGCTCATATAAAAATCTTTGGGGCGAATATAAAATCATCTCTCAATGGCTGAAGTTAGTAACCAGAAATTTTGGTCGTACTACTTCACTGTTTGGTCGTTTAAGAGCTCGTGGTAGCGCTTGTGGTCATTAGAACTGCGCAGTGAAAACAGTTTGTTAGTTTAATCGTTGTTTTTTCAGGTGATGTGGTTAATTAAATCAGTAGATCAGTGTTCGATCCAGAATCGATTTACACTTTTTTAAACATTTAGGTAAACTTTATTTTTAGTCAGTTTTATCGATCTAGTGTTAACAACAGTCGTTGTAACAAAACGGCTTTACGGAATCCAAAAATTTAAGGAAATAAGTTTGAAAAGTGTGAGGAAATTATAATTCAGTTTGAACCTTACAAATTGATTTTCTTAAAAATGACATCTAATCTTTTGCAAGATATACAAAAGGTATTTTAGTATCTTTAGAGATTGGTCCTGCTTTAGTTTATACGTGGTTGGTGAATTAGCGCCACCTACTGGACTGGAGTATGGAGCGTTCGCTGGGTCACAACCTTTTAACATAGTTACACAAAATAAAATAAAAAAATTCTTATACTTCAAAATCTGTCAAAACGTGTCAAAATCAGGCGCTGATGCTGATGAGCAGTGCCCAAAAATCTGATCAGCTCCACAGTCTCACAGTGTCTTAATCATGAACAGGTCACATGACCATAACATGCATTTCTACTAGTCACTGTAATGACATGGTGGGTTTGGACTAAAACCCCAGTTATATTCCGGTAACACACACAGGAAGCTCAAACGTCACAAACCAACATGTACGTCATTTTGTGTTTATTATCCGAAGCTTGTGCACCGCGTCTTCACTTTTACCAATAATCATCCAGAAACGTTGGTGTTTATGCATCATGACGCACCACAACACACTGACTCCAGAACAATTCTTGTCCACACACACACACACACACACACACACACACATATATACACACAAACACACACACACTTCCTAATCCTCTGACGAAATGATTTCAGACTCTGGATCGCAGTTGATCCCATACTGTGTCTTTGTGCCTCAGAGTCAGCGCTCCTCACAGCTTTTCCAGGACCGCGCACACACACACACGCGCACACAGCTTTCACACACAAGTTTTCTCCCCGTTTTCTTCTTTGATATGGATGTTGTCATTTCTACCCTCGAGCTAACTCTCCCCTATCACGCAATAGCTACAAACAGGGCAGTGTGGAGCAAGCACATGCTTCCTCTAAGACACGCCAAGCCGACCTCAGTATCTCTTACTAAAGAGGGGGTGGAGCTTATAGTTGGAGCTCGTACACGACTACATTCCTCCTGTTTATCTGGATCTAGTAAAGGACTGACGTTTATGGGACTCCTGAGGGACTTGATATTCCATTAATATACTAAAGCCTGTCATATTGTTGCACTTTCAGTGTACATCACTTTACTCATGAGTGTAATGTCTTGCTGATGTCACTACACCTCAATTAACACCCCCCACTTTAGCGCAGCTGACTCGGTGTGAATTTGTTTAAGAACTTTATTAAAATTGCTTATGGACCGAGCTCAGCACCTGGTGTGGGATTGTGTGCGGTACAGCATCAAGTGAACTCAAGATCTGTTATCTCACGTCTTGATCAGAAAGAGTTAACCATTTAAACTCCACCCTTTAGAGAGACGTTATTCTGGGATGTTTTTTGGGGTTCCTGGTTCCATCTTGAGCTTGGAGAACTGGCTCATATGTTCCTCCTGATGTCTCATTTAATCCCATCTCCTGTATCATTATGTATCCCACACCTCATGGCAGTTTACCACCGTAGGAGTGAGGAGAAGGGAATGGTGTTGCAGTTGTATGTTTTATCTGATCGCAGAGTTCATTTAGAATTTCTGACTTTGCGTGTTTGATGAGCTGCTGATCGTCTCCTGCAGCTCTGTCTCAGATATGTCGAGATATTCTCAAACGTCCACCAGGAGCCGTGCATGTCCTCAACCGTTCTCGCAGGTGCGTGGTAGGTCGAGGTATGGAAGTTTTTCACTTCTTGGTGCTTGTTGGTGCATAAACATCTTCTGCAGTCTGGATGAGTGGTTTTGTCGAGGCTTACTTCAGTCCCAGGCTCTGATCAGGATTTTTGGGGCCAATCTCCGATCACTAGAAGCTGTATCGGCCAATCACCGATTACAGGGTCTACTCAAAGCCTCATCATGTAGCATTATTTATTAATTTACATTGTTGTTAGATATACTGTAGTTTAAGTATTGAAATTACAATTGTAACTGTATTTGTTGGCAAGCAACATGTGCAACACGTCAACTTAAAACATAGCAGCTTAGAGCCTGACAAATGTATGCTGGTCACCAGTATACCAGCATACCAGCACCAAAACACAACATATGCTGGTCGAGCTGGTCACCAGCTATCTGGTCTATGCTGTTTTTTTTTTTTTCAGCATGGACGTAGGACGTGAGTTGCTGGAAGTTCTGCAAGGTCTGCAAGCATCTGCGAGGACCGCCAAAAAATTAAACGTTTAATTTTCTCTCGCGGGAAAGATGGAAACGTAATCACAGCGCCAAAACTCGCGGTGAATCGTGATGAACCGTACTTACGGGCACTGCGCGAAACCGCGTAGGTGAGGGAGGGGAATTGCCGACAGCTGAGTGAGTGGCGGCTGAGCATGGAGTTGCTGAACTCTCCTGCTCTCTTAGCGTTAGACAACTTGACAACTTTGGAAACTGCTCGTGTTCATTTACGAACCTTCAAATGTCTGATTAAGTTCGTGGTGTTAAAATGCTTTGGGTGCTTCCCGCCTCGAGGAATTGGCTTGTTACACAGGTTGCAGATTGCTAATGTATTGTCTTTTTCACACAACACGTAGAACTGCCAGCCCGGTGAAGCCATTTTAGCAGCGCTAAAAAAATATCCCGCGAGTTTTGCGTCATCTGATCGGCTTCTCTATATCGGCCATTATCGAGACTGCCGATCAAACTTCCCAAAGAAATTATCGGCCGATTATGATCGGGACCGATCAATCAGAGCACCACTAGTCCCAGGGTTAAGAGGCCCTGCTCGAGGAGCACCCTGAGCACTTTATTATCGGGCGAGGTGAATTTCAAGCAGGAGAGTGTGTGTGTTGTAATGTAGTGGTGAAAGTTGTAACAGTTGGTCTCCCGTTGTGCGACTCTTTTTCCTCAGAGGTCTGAAGAGCTTCTTACCCTCAGGACAAGTGATTGTGCCCAGTGTTACATCTGGCACAGGTGGTATGCATGGATTTGTTGCTGGCCGTGGTGCTGATGTGTTCCAGTGGTGCTCCAGGTGTGTGTGTGTGTGTGTGTGTGGGGAGGGTTGGTTGGACTTCACTGTGAGGCCTCATCATGCCTTCTGTCCCTGGAGCTGTGACACGCTGTCTAAGCCTGTTTTTGCGCGGCACTGAATCATATTAAAAGTCGTTAATGTTTACTGCGTTGTGATAGATTTTAATCCATACAGATCTATTTAAATCCTTTTCACAGATGAATGAGAGCGTTGGATGTTAGCGTTACCTCGCTGTATCACGGCACAGATGTATGCACTTTTGGGTTTGATTTGACTTCCCTCATTTCTCGTCACTTTGTTTTTACAAATAGTTTTATACCCGAGCCTCCAATACCGAGTGTCACCGCTTCTTTTATACTTCAAGCCTCCTAAAACTCCGTATCCACCTGATATCACTGAAATGAGGATGGGTTTACCGTCGAGTCTGGTTCCTCTCAAGGGTTCTTCCTGTTGCATCTCGGGGATGCGTTTTTTCCTCAGCACTCAGCTCACTCATCAAGGAGAAACTAATCATTATGATTCATACACATTTCCTCACACATTTCATACTTGTGTGTATGTGTTTTTTTTTTTATATATACAGTATAACCTGTGAACCTGCTTTGTGACGGTTACCAACGTTGAGAAGTGTTATATAAATAAAACTGAATTGAATTGAGCTTGTGGAGCAAGTATCCTGAGAGCTGTGATACAAATACCAAATGTTTTACTCGTTTCCTTTTGAGACAGGAAGTCAGGGAGTCGAGTGTGTCAGAGGACCTGACTGTGTTTTCCATTTTCCATGAGTTTGTAAACTTGCATGGTTTCACATTCGGTTTCTTGGCACATGGATATCCAGACGCAGCACCTCGGATTGGGACCGGGTCAGGACCCTGAGGACCGAGAGTGTTAGACTGACCGAGGGCGGAGCTATTTAATGTGAGGGAATACAGTAATACGGAACAAAACTCTTACACACGAACACACAGAATAGCTCTGATTCGGCAAATTTTTTCATTAATTAATTTTTTTAAACCTGTTTTGATGCAAAAAGGGAGATAATTGAGGAGAACGGTTCAAAACTTGAACATTCTTTACAGCAGTGCTGAGCAGAAAAGCACCTCAGCATGTCTGTGATGGCCTTGGATTTATTCCTGTTTTTGTAGCTCATATCTGCTGCCTCTGTAGCTCATTCACTTTAGTGTTTAACCTGTCTATGTTGATATGCTGTTCTGCTCACCATGGGTCTGTTTACTCCCTTTCGGCCCGGACCGGTCCGCTCGAACTCACTCGTCTGCAGATCCTCCACACAGGGGTTTTTCATCTAAACACCTCAGAGGTATCTGGCAGGGCATCGGGAGGGAAGGAACTCGGCGTCTGGTTGATGTCTGCGGGTTCTAGACAGCGGACGGTTTGCAGCAGAGTGTTAATGACAATGATTTACTTCATGATCATTTGTTCATCTCATTGTATTTGCTGTGGTTAGGGGTTAACGGTGGAGACGGCGTGTAGGACCTCAAATCGGAGTCATGTTTACTTCATTTTTAACTCTAGTATGCCGTCGTCGTACTGTCCAGATATTTATGGACCTGACCMCACAYACGTTCTGACTCATGTGTACAACGCCAAGAGCTTGTACAGAAAACTCTGAAAGGCCACTCATCTGATTTCTCAGGGATTTGAATACTTTACACACACACACACACACACACACACATCCATGTTTATTGAGGTTTTCATCTGAGACTGACTCCTCTTTTTTTTTCCTCCTCCTCCTCCTCTTTCTGGACGCGGGCCCGGTGTCAGCTGACTGAAACCGAGGGCTGTGATTGGTTGTGTAGCCATGTGCATTTATCCTGTAGCTAGGCAGACTCCTCGACTCCCATGAGAACGCAGGCCTAAATTCCATTATATTCAACACACACACAGAAAGAGAGAGTCTTCTGCCACATTCAGTGAAGAGAGGTGTGTGTTTTCAGAGTTCTGATTTGCAACACACGCAGGCAGAACCGTGGAGTGACACTTCAGGGTTTGACCGCGATTTGTGTGTGTGTGTATACATTATGAATTTTAAACATCCTCCATCTAGTCTCTGTAACACTCCATGAGAGTATGTGTGAGACGGTGTGATATTGTACTCGGACGCTCTCTAACACACAGCGGGACGCCTCACACTGACTCGGCTCGTACTCTCCTGATCTGTTTTCCGTCAACGTTCCTGATTTTGTAAAGCTATTGGAGAGAGAGACACACACACACACACAAAAGACATCCAGATATATTTAGCCAAATCTAATGACTAATGAGTGTGTGTGTGTGTGACTGACTGTTTTTTAAAAAAAAAATTTTTTTTTTAAAGTATCTTTTTTGTAGCACAGAATTAACTCTATATTTTATTCTGGCGTCACTTCAAAGCCCGAGGGGAAACACGCAGAGAGTGAAAGGATGATGTAACTCCTTCTGGATGACCATAAACATACTGCAGCCTAAATGAGAATCAGGAGACCAAAAACTGGTGTGTAACAAAAGGTCTGGGTTATAACAGGATGCGAAGACATTGGGCACAACAGGTCTTTCTACTGGTGTGTGTGTGTGCGTGCGGGTGTCTGATAGAGGGCTGTATACGTAATGTTCTGAACTTGAACAAGGACCAGACATGTGTAAATCATGAGTGACCAGAAAGAGTTAGAGACATTACATTGACTGAGGGGAAACCCTTATGGATTTATGTAACTGTTTATTCTCTTGTGGTATTTTACCTGTGACGGGAGAACAGWCGATCTCCTGACATCAGTAATAACCGAAGGTTGTATAGAATACTGTTGTGTGTGTTGCACTTCAGCATGAGGAAGTAGGTCTGTACGGGAAGCGAGATGATGTGTACTACAGGCATAATCCTAGACAGCTATGGTTAGGAAAATAATACTGTTTACTCTCTGCGTCTCTGTGAAATGAGCCGAGACACTTTGACTCCTGAGTCTGACTCCAGTCTGTTCTGTCTCACGCCAGTGCTGTGTTGATGAGTAATGCTCGGGGAAGAACTGATGATCCACTCAGAGCTGATGCCGATTGGACTTCTTCGTCTCTTGCGGCTGTGAATTATCACAGCTCCGAGTTTTAAGAGTTAGAATTTTCTTTCTTCATACGCCGCTTTTAAGGCTTTGCTCAGCTTTCACGTTAGTTGTTCCGTGAACACTTGTGTATTTCTACACTCCGATACAGCAGGGGGCAGTAAAGCACCGACCTCCTCTCTCCTGCCTTCCTGTTTCATTGGTTATAAGGATGAGATGGGTGTGTCCTGCGCGCACACGCACAAACGCACTCATGTCAGAGGGAGACCGGCGATGGTGATTTTAGTGTGTTAGTGGGAAATAACTGCTGATTGGACATAAAGCAACAAGCAAGGAACATCCTCAGCACATGCCGTAGCAGTGGTCTGAGGAATTATTCAAGCCATCTTGTTTTTTTTTTTTTTGTTTTTTTTTTGCTGTATCTAAGCCTTGGAAAATTCCAGAAAAAAGTGATGTCTTTAGCAGCTTCTCATAGGCTAATCGAGTCAACCAGGAGTGTACAAGTGGATGTATTTTAAGTGCGCTAGTTTTGAACTCCCTCCATCTTGGTTTGATATCATGAGAAAATAATAAAAGAAATCAGTCAAGACCTCAGAAAAAGAATCATCTGGTTCATCTTTGGGAACAATTTCCAAATGCCTGAAGGTACCACGTTCATCTGTACAGACAATATGYAAGTATAAACACCACGCACCAGTGGTCAGGCACCACGCACCGTCATACCGCTCAGGAAGCAGACGTGTACTTTGGAAACAAAACGTACAAATCAATCCCAGAACTGCAGCAAAGGACCTCGTGAAGACACTGAGTGAAAGTATTTACATTTACATTAAAACAGGACTGATATCGACGTTGTGCTGCAAAACCGGCGGGGGGCTTTGCTCTAGGACGGTCTGGTGCACTTCACAAAATACATCGGGAAAGGAAGATTATGTGATTTATATATTGAAGCAACATCTCTGGACATCAGCCAGGAAGTTGAAGCTTGGTCACAAATGGGTCTTCCAACTGGACAATGACCGAAGTCGATTGTGTTGCAACAACTCTCAACTCATCTCAACTATTAACCCGGTTACACCGGCCCTGTCAGGAGGAATGGGCTAAAATTCCTGAAACTTATTGTAAGTGTAATTTGACCCAAAATGCACAATTTAAAGGCAATATCAGCAAGTGTATGTAAACTAAACTTCTGTCCCACTGGGAATGTGATGAAGGAAATTAAAGCTGAAATCAATCTTTCTCTCTTTTAAATACATCACTTCACAATCTTAAAGAATAAGTAGTGATCTTCACTGACCTAAAACCAGGGAATGTTTTTACAAGGGAATGATTAAATACAATTATATTGAGTGTATTTTGCTGAGACGTATATAAACCTCCACCTTCACCTGAGAATTATAATGTAAAACTAACATTGTCAGATGTTTTAGGGTTTTTTATTTTTAAAGCATGTGATCTGTTGCCATGGTGATGGATGGAACCTGTCGATTTCGAGTGATGGATTTGTCATTCGTCCTTGTCTCATACAGACTGTCTGTAACTCTGAGGCAGATACGTGTATAGGGAGTGTGTGTGTGTGTGTGTGTGTGTGAGAAAAGTCAGAAACAATACATGTAAACATGCATCTGATTGATTGTGTATGTATTATTTATACCACTGTGTGTTCAGTATTGCACGCAGCCGCATGGTTTTATGGGTTTTTCTCAATGTATTCCCAACAGTTTCTGACTTTTTTTTGGGACACACTGTATATTGCTTGGTCAGAACCGTTTCATACTTTTTTTCATCACGAGATCTTTATGATTCTGCYCATATAGAAGGTTGTACATGGGTGAGGAGAGGGGAAACGTCACACTTCTGCTCTGATCAGTAAAAGTCTAATGAAGTTTTTGAAGGATTGATTTTCCTATAGAGTAAGTCTGCCCTCTCTCTCTCGCTCACTCTCTCTCGCTGTTGTTGGTGTCTATGGTAACGCCTCAGAGCTATTTCAGGCCGAGGCGACGGTGTGAATTCTCTGTGAGCTGGAAGCCTTCTCACGCTCCCTGGTGTTTGAGTTCAGCTCGTTTATACCGCTGCAGCTGAACAGAACACTAATTACAATCCAGACTCATCACGCTAGAGTTCAGCATAAACAGAGTTTAATCATTTTAAGGTGAGATTGTCTCAGAGCTTCAACTGAAACGTCTTTATACCAGTGTTGATAAAGATCATTTAAACACGTATAGTCGTCCTTCTATTTAGAGTGTAACGCATCATAAAGGAAGTGTGTGTGTGTGTGGTGAGCTGCAAGGCCGGTCTCGACTGGTACCAACACCCTGCACTGTTAAAATAACAGAGGTCACACTTTTGCTGATGTTTGATGTGAACATGAACCTGAAGCTCTTCACCTGCACTTCATCGCTCTGCTGCCACGTCATTGGCCGATTAGATAACCGCATAAATATACAGGTTTTTAAAATATTTATTTATTTGTTCTTTCCCCTTAAAGCAACGGGTCCCACCGTAAATAAACAAGCTGATGTTACTGATTAATCAACTCCTCCTGACTTGAGATCCATGATACATATACAGTATACATGCACTGTTTATGCGCGTGTGTATATATCATGCACCCCCGTGTGGATTTTCACTGTAAGAATCGAGTTTTATGGCTAGAAATTAGCATCGGCATACGTATGAATGAACCGAACCGAACTCTGGCTAGGTGGCCCAGGGACGTCCAAAACTTGCTTTACGTCAGTAGAAAGCAAAGTGAAGCAAATGTAACGATTTATTTTGTGGGGTTTTTTTTATTTAGTTTTTTCACACTTTGTGCAAGATTTATTTAAGACGTTCCATCATGGGTGCCAAAAATGTTAGCAAGGACGGTTTCAGTCGATGAAGATCCACTGAATTATTATTTTCACCACTTTATCCAAAAAGCTTTTGTTTTGCTGATCTGTCAGGTTTCAGGTTCGTTTTAGTGGACATGATGGTAACTGAGGAAGTAAACAAAAACAAATCGCTTACATTGGCCGGAGACTCTGAGACTGACCAATCAAAACGATGTTACGATTCATCAGCTTAAAACCACACAGAGACCCCAGAAGATAAGAGCGCTGGTTACGCTGTGTCGCTGACGGCTGCAAATAAATAAAAAGGAATGTTTTTTTTTTTCCTTCAGAAATTTATGCACTCGTGACTGTGGGAATTCGTAACTCAAATGTTTGCAAGTCGGGCACTACCTGTGTGTGTGTCTGTGTGTGTGTCTGTGTGTGTGTCTGTGTGTGTGTCTGTGTGTGTGTCTGTGTGTGTGTCTGTGTGTGTGTCTGTGTGTATACATGTACATTACATTTTCAGGTGATCTTAGGAGAGCAATGATGTCATTAAAGTAACGAGAACCAAATGTATGGTCAGTGGGAGTCTGGAACACACACACACACACACACACACACACACACACACACACACACACACACACACACACACAAATGCTGTGTCACTGTTTGTTCCAGAAATCGCTTTCCATCACTCTTCACTTGTTTAGAAACTCCCCTTCTTTTTTTCGTCTTTTCTTTCTCATGATTTGTCTTTGTGCCTCTGTCTCATGTTCTCTCTCTCTCTATCTGAATGTTTTTTTTTCTTGCCCCTGTCCCTGCGCCCCCTGTTTCTCCCACACTGTTAACCCTCACCGTGCCGTGAGTGTCGTGTTGTGTGTTCTGCGCGGCTGATGTGTGGGTTAACAGCTGGAGGGAGGAGGACAGGAGCTGGTTAAAAAGCTCCAGCACTATTTATAGCCGTGCCACTGAGCACTGAGGGACTGGAGCTCGCTCGCTCTCTCTTTCTGTGTGTGTGTGTGTGTGTGTGTGTGTGTGTGTGTGTGTGTGTGTGTGCGCACAGCAGGGGGCTCCTTAAATCTCACACACACTCAGAAAATGGACAAAGCCTGTTCCTGTTCACTTTCACAGTTTAGCCAGAGCGTTTTCATGTTATAAACCTCATATGAGAGCATCAACACATCTGCCAGCTTCGACAGTTTAAAGACGTGTGTGTTTGTTTTTATTTTACACGTGATCAAGGCACTATTAGTATATTTGTGTATTGAAAGATGTTTATCCGCTGCACTTGTGTGTGTGTGTGAGACCTGAAGTGATTAACAGCTGACCACGTAGCGGACGAGTGTCTGAACATGTAAAAAAAACTCATTTGTGTCAGACAGACATGTTTTTATGACCCTTGCGTTGCTGTATGTGTCAGTTAGCATGTCCATGTCCACACGTCCCTCCACACGGAGACGCAGTGGAGTCAGGACAGAGAGGAGTGCGGTGTTATGAGTGACAATCATCATTCTGTATTTTTTTTTTTTTGATACGTGAATGACTTTTCCTCTGATCATTCTGTGTAGCRCACAACGAGCGTTCAAGTCAAACCRGGACTTTTGCAGAATAACAGAACACTGTGATGAGCGTAAAAACATTTTATTTCTCTATATAATACCCTGCTACACTAATGCACTTATCTCTCACTGGTGCTAGGACACCATCAAGGTAGAAAGTTTTCTGTCGGACTGTCTGCTCCACGTCTGAACCGCCGGTCCCCCAGGAACTCCTTTAAAACAATTGTAAATGGCTCAGACTGTACAGGGCATGTGGCACTAACTCTACAGATCTATTATAAGTATAATCATCACTAAGTAATAAGTAATCGTCACTCTCTCTGTGCCCTTGACCAGTGTCAGGTCATCAGGTGTGTTTGTGTTTGTGTCCTGGCTCTAACATTGGTGTAATGATGTCACGGCAAACTTCGAATCATGAAACTGGGAGCCGGATAGTGTTATTCATGATCATGGAAAGGGTTTATATTTCAACCACATACACCTATCATCTCTAGCACTTAATGACTACACATATTCTTTTGAGTCTCATCAGTTTTTTAGGATCTAAAACGTTTCTCAGGATCAGTGCCGAAASAGACGGACGGGAGTTGAGGCCACAGCTGCCAGCCCACGCCCGAAAGTCATCATAACCAGACTAGAATCAGTTGGGCAATCAGATCTAGTATGAACAAGAATAAACAATTTAAAAAACCACATTGTATCACATTTTTCCAACACCACTTCRTCTCACATCCTGACGTTATTTGAAATCTGATTGATCCTGTTAAAAGGTGTGTCTCAGTCTGGACGCTCGGGTCGAACATCAAAATGTCCATTAGGCCACTCGCAACATGACGAGAAAGTTTAACTT
>QMIH01003530.1:12000-24668 GCA_003987875.1 Clarias batrachus | reverse complement strand
TGAATGKTGTGAAATTATAACTTTTTGGAATCAATAATTTGTAAATGAAAGACAATTTTTATTTTTTTAAACAAAGAAATCATGGGAAACAAAGTTTTGCACTCAGCATTTCGCACTGACTATAATTTAATCCAACCATTTATTTTTGATATGTTTAAAAATTTATTATATATTAAAATCAATCCACTGTCATAGGGTTGGGTGATGCTACAAAAACAGTTTTAGAAGTTTTGCGGAAAAATATAACTACAAAATCGATAAGTGACTTATTTAATACTGTACATCTTAATATGCAACTAATGAGACTCACAATATCACGCCATCGCATTGCGCTGCCCTGTGTCATTATTACAGATACCACCGCTTTTGTAGGTGGTACTAAGTGTTTTGTTTTTTTGCATAATTTTTGGTAAGAATGAGTGCCAATAATTTTGCACCTTCCTATTASGATATTTGATTCACTTATCAATGACACTATACTGAAGTTTGTAAATAAAAATGACTTTACATATGATCAGAAATTATAGCATTATAATTTAACATTTCTTTTTTTAACAAACTTATTCACTGTTCGACCTGAATAAAGATTACCATAAACTATGTGCCTGCAGAAAGCAGCGAGTTTGTCATTTTGTTTCCAGATACAAAATAAGCAAAAAGATGAGTTTGTGTAATTTGAAATAAAAATAAACCTCATGTTTGATGTATGATGTGAAAAAATACGCCTGAACTGCAGATTCAAAAAAATTTCTTTTTTACTTTTTAATGTATCTGTGGTGCAATTTTGATTAAAGACTTAAACTGTATATTTCTTTATTACCTTTTAGTAAAAAGCAACATTTTTACTGACATGATACCAATATGTTGCAAGCATTTCTAGTTGCTATAGTAACAACTCATTGACAGGAACTTGTACAGTGGACTTGTCACACAGATAAAAAAAAAAAAAAAAGGGGAAATAAGTGCAGATATGATGCTTTTACAATTTGGTGTTAAATAAACATTAACAGCAGGAGTCTCCAGTGTCAGCGGTAAAGTTTAACACTTCATGGCATTTACAAACTGCGTAATTTTTTCTTATCCTGGAGTATTTTACTTCACCAGAGAGAATTTTCTCATCAAATTCACACCACGAAGACTAACACGGGACTGAACCAGAGCTGTGAAGCAACGCTCGACTGTTTATTCAATTTTTAGCCGTCATGTCTCACAGGTTTTAAAAGTACAATATTTAAAAACTACAGAAAAAAAAACTCTAACACACTGAAATGTTGCATAACATGCATTCTTTATTTTTAAATGTCATGTTCCAGTACAAAGCAATCATCATTTTCTTGTTCCTGCACCCGTAGACTGAGGTTGCACCACCGCCTCCAGTCCAGTAGATGGCGGTATTGCACCAACTTCCCATAAACTTCTCTGCAGAAACAGTGCTATATATTTTTTTAAGGAATTCATCAATTTTAGAGATGAACATTTGAAAGTTTACCTCCATAGGTCAAAAAGTGCAGAATCTCTTAAATCACAGGTCTATCACGCGCCAAAGGTCGGACCTGAACTTCCCACTTACAACCGTCATCCGGAAACGAAAATTTCTCAGATGTTAATAATAACAAATTGTGTAAGTGTGTATAACTCAGCTCCAGGTTTCCACTGCTACCAAAGTAAACCAGGTTAGAGGAGGCTAAAAGTTCACTGCATCCCTGCTGCCGGTCTGTAGCGATCACGGTCGTACTCCCCTTCGTTCGATTTCTTCATCCTTTGTCGAATCCTCAGCTGCTCCAGACGGTTCTTATCCACTTGCTTTTTAGCCAGAATAAACCCGATTATACCGGACGGGAAACCAATTATCCTGTAAGAGAAGATCAGATATCGATCACACACACTTCACCGCTCCCGTACGAATGAATCACGCTGTGTTCCAGGGCGACTATCTAACGCGCGACTTAACTCACCACGCGTATCCGATTGCTCTCATCGGGTTTTTCGCTTTCCTCTTAGGGATGTACTCTGGTTCGGGATCTTCCTCGCCCTCTTGTTCTGTTTTCTCTTCCCGGTTATTCAGAGGATTTCTCGCCGGGTCCGGGGTTTCTGCTGCGTCTGTCTTGGGGGTGTTCAGGAAGCGGGAGGTGCTGAGGTGAAGAGCTCGGTGCTGTAACACACACCGCCGGGAGCTGAAGCTCGAGCTCTGTCCATGAGCCGATTTTAAACAGACATGAAGACCTGAAGAAAGATGACTTTTTTTTCAATTACATACAGTAACGTGAAACTGAAAGACCTCTTCAATATTGAACCGATACGGGAAGCAGTTTGTCCGGAGGCGATTAAGTGAAATCTACAGGAAATAAATATTACAGGGTAGATTACAGGTCGTCCCTGACTTACAAACAAGTTCATTACCAGGAGCGCGTTCATAAGTCGGATTTGTTCTTAAGTCCGACAAAGTGAGTCTTGTACGCCTTTGACACGAATATAAAAAGTAAACCGTACCAATCGACTAGACTAAATCCCAGTCTACTATCTCCACACTGCCATCATGTGGCCAAAAACGGTAACCACGCCTAATGAAATGAATCTCACACATGTGAAATGTAACAGTGTCATTTCTGTGCCTTGAAATCGCGAGGGGAATCTCGAACATCAATTTGTCTCAGAGCTGTTTTCCACTGTATTGGACTGTGAACTCTGTTTTGTTGAGGATTTTCTGAAATTAGAATTATTCACCATAAGGACAGCTTTACAGGACAGACATTTATCATTGTGCTCCCGGACTGATTTCTCCCACACACACACATACATACAATATAATGGACTTTAGAAAGTAAATATTTGTATCCGGTGCACGTGAGCTACTTCCGCTATTTATCTACAAATGTTCGTAAAAACCAAAGCAGACAAAAATAAACTAAAATAAAATTTGTGCAATCAGTTTATTTGTTTGCACGTGGCATTTTGTTCATGTCACCATGTAGGTTAATGCAATGTCCGGCATGTCCGGCAACGCAAATAAATGCAAGTAAAATCACACACACACACTATGAAATGTCACTGAATAAACCACATTCATAACTCTGTGAATGTATACTGTACAGTCTCACAGGCAGATTTCATTCTTCTGTTTTGTTAGAAATCATTAAGAATAATATATAACTCATTTACACACCCCTGAGTCTTAATTGGGAGGAGTGTGTAACGTCATGATGCTTAATAAGAAAACATTAAATAAAAAAATTGTAATAATAAGTAGTTGGGAAAAAAAAGAAAGAAAAGAAGGATGGGGCAGAAGGTGAAGACGTGCAACTGTTCTCTCTTTATGGAGTATAGTTTATAGGCGAGAATAACACTCATGATAAAACTTGAGGTTTTAGTTAGGTTTTTATTCAGTCTGTAATAACTTATTGACATTGATTGTGAAACGCTGATTATTTATCCTGCAAAATGCAAATATTATTAACTTTTATTTATAATAACACACATGCTACATACAACAGCTCACCATATACATGCACAAAAAAATGAGAACATAATAAACGAGGGGCGTTCAAATCAAACAGGGACTTATTTGTTAATCATAGATCTATAGGTGGCTGAAGATGCAGAGTGGTACTGTCGAGAGGAAAGTCTGTGTGTGTGTGTGTGTGTGTGTGTGTGTGTGTGGAAGTGCAAGATAAAGCAGTTCAAGACACAGAACAAGACAAGATCAGTGAAGGACGCAGTAGATGTCTTAATCAAAGCTGGTCTGGAAAATCAGCTTTAAGAGACCGAGAAGATGAAGAAGACTGAGATGAACAGTGATGTAACCTACTGGGCACTTTCACCGTCATGTTACTGAGAGATGCAGAATATGACAGATATGGATCATTTTCATTTCTCACATGTTAGACTTGTCCTAAATGTTGAAATGACCTTGGACTTTGATTAGGTCTAAGGGTTTGGAAGAAGCTGATTCTGGTATTATGCTGCATTTATGCTAGAAA
Organism: Clarias batrachus; assembly: GCA_003987875.1. Classification (NCBI taxonomy): domain Eukaryota; kingdom Metazoa; phylum Chordata; class Actinopteri; order Siluriformes; family Clariidae; genus Clarias; species Clarias batrachus. The sequence goes on along the minus strand of QMIH01003530.1, from coordinate 20,691 downwards.
AACCTGTACTTATTTATTTATTTAACATTTGGGGGATCAGTTTTGTATTTATTTTTTTTTAAATCAATAAATAACTTGTTTTTCTAGATTAACTGTCTTTCTCTGCTTTGGTACCAAACCACTGTTCCTGTCTTCAGGTTCTACAGTTACTGAGGTTAACCTCCCACTTGTAAAAAAAAAAAAAAAAATTACTTTCTACTCATCTTTCATCTCTAATAATCCACTTAATTCACCAAAACACTCAGCTTTTCTCTCCCTCACTCGTCACATCACCACACACTGTCACGTGCACTGCACTCGTCATATAAACACCTGTCTGTTTTTGGATTCGACGACAACGATAACAATTTCCAATATTTCACTGACCTGGCTAAATGAAATTAAATTCAGTACAGCTCTAAAATCGCGCATGTTTACCTCTCACACTCGACCTCAGCAGGCTCAGGCAGGGCGCCGCCATTTTGTTTGGTACATCCGGGTACTTTACAGCGCGCGCACGCTTCATACGTCACAGAGCTTCTTCAGTTTATTTCCGTTTTATTTAAAAATTTGAAAATGTCAGTTAATTTTTTGAAAATATCTATTTTTCAAACATCAAACACACGTAATTAAATTAATAAACGACTTTTTTTCTCCTCTGGTTATAGGCAGTTTGCTGCATTAGCTCCACCTTCTGGTGACGAGATAAAAACGCATATTTAAAATACCTGTTCCAAATATTTTAAATAATTCCTTAATCAGAATTAATTTAGACTCGTTCTAGTTAAAAGTAAAGCATTTAATTATTACATTATTAATTATAAACTTTTTAATTTTAGCATGTTTTTTAGTCTTTATGATTTGATCACAAGTGAAAATATTTAACTAAAAAGCATAGAAACTGTGTATGGAATATATGGAATAAATATAGTTCCTATATAAAGTTACAATGAAATGTGTACAAGTAATGTTAATAATTATATTTTTATTATATCCAATATATAAATAAATATATTTTTATTGATTTTATAGATTATAGAATAAAATAAAAACCAGCTAGGTTTTTGAAGTCCAACATATTCTTATAATTAAAAACCACATTTATTTATTTATTTATTTATTCATTCATTTCTTCCCTTCTTTCTACTTATAAAACTTTAGACACTTTTCTGCTGTTCCACTTTCTCTGTCACAAACTTTGCAAACACACAAATGGTTTCAACAAATTTCAACAAAATGTAATCTTATAAAACACTGTTGGAAAAACATTAGCTTTGTTTATTAATTTTCTGAATACTGAACAAAATCCAGGCCAACATTTTCTTGCATCATGATAAAAACAAGACCGACTTTTTTTAAAAGCAACAAAAATCTCGACTAACATTTATCTTTAAAACAAAAATAAAGAAACATATTTACAACATTTGCACAGAGGCTTCTCTTCATACAGCCTTTGACCTGAAGGTCTACACGGACACACACGTAGTCGCCGAATCCGAGCATCAGGAAAACCACCCGGGTCTCACGTTCGTCCAGGCCTCCGTCCAATAACAGTCACATTATTTACATTCTAATCGTCTAGCGTGTAGTTAGGATTCACGACCAGTGTGACGTCCTCTTCCTGCGTTTCCCCGCCTGCGCTGGACTCGATGGAGCCCTTCAGGCCCGACTGCGACAGCTCGATGAGAATGTAGTCCTGAAAAATAGCAAGAAACAGATAATATATAATAAATAGATAAGATTTTATTTATTTGGACAGTAAAAACATTTTTTTTTAAATATGACCAAAGATTTATTTATTTTTGTTTTATTTTACTGTAAAGATGCTGACTTTAAAGAGAAATGCGTATTAAACAAAATCATTCATTCATCACTCTTCTCATCACTTTTATAACGTTATTTTTAGGTTTACAATTTATCATAAACCCAGTAATCAGCCTTTTTTTCTGCCTAAAAAGGATGTAACTAAAGATTGACATTTTTTTGTGAAAGAAAATCATCTTGAGAGCTGAGATTATGAAAAGCAAGAATATTTATAGGAATATTTGTTTTATAAAGGTTTATAAAAGAATTGTGCGTGTTGTAAATAATGAAGTGGGTGGAGCTTAAAGCTTTCCTCAAAGTCATTAAGGAAAAAAAAAAAAGAATAATTTTTAAAGCCGTCTTACGTAATGCACGAGTCTGTGGATGACCTTCTCGATCACGGCCTTCCTGTGGATGAGCTCCATCTCTGAGTCGATCTCTGACTCGATCTCCTTCAGGTACCAGTTCACCACTGCGCTCTTCTTCAGCGCTTCTTCATCCTCACCTACACACACACACACACACAAGATAATTAAGAAATTAAACACGCCATGTGGTGCTGTGACAGGAAAAAAAAATCAAAGAGGAGTTACTTAAATAAATAGATAAATAAATGACTGAGTCACTATCTTCTGACCAATCAGAACGCAGAGTGCTCACCTTCCTCGGAGCGGCGCAGGTGCAGCACGATGAGGTTGGAGATGCGCTTGTACTCGGCGTAGGAGAGGCGCAGAGACGGTTTGCCGCTTTGGTTTTCTCCATTGACGCCGTTGGTGTGCTCGTGCCCGTTCACGTCTCCGTTCACGGGAGCATCCACGTGGCCGTTGGGTGCATCGTGACCTGGAGGGAAGAGGACACGGGTCAATAAAAAAAAATGCAATCAATTCAAAAGATTCAAGCTTATATATTTTTTTGCATTTTGTGCAATATTTAGTAGATAAGACGTAGGACCACGGGTCCCAAGATTGTTAGCAAAAAGAAAAGAGAGCCGCTTTCAGTTTGGTTTTTAAAGCATCATAGGAATTCCAATTCCAATCATAAATTAATATTGTAATATTGGTAAAATTTATGGGCGGCTGGAACGGATTATCTGCATTTACATTATTTCCTATGGGAAAATGCGTTTCACAATACAAACTTTTCCCCTTAGGAACTCACCTCCAGGACGGATTATATCTGTATCCTGAGGAACCGCTTTACATACAGTACATGTTTAACAAGTTCAAATGCTAACTTTATTATTGCTTATTAAAATATAAAACTCCTAAAACATAACTAGCATCTCATCTTGGATAAATGAGTGTCTCGAGTCGACTATGTAGATTCTAGATAGCAAGCACAGAGAACAAACAAACAGGAACCTCTTACCGTTCACCGGGTTCTCCTCGTCCTCCTCCATGGCCTCCTCTTCCTCCTGGTCCAGGTTGATGTCGGGCGTCTCCACCCGAATGATGGACTTGTTCAGCAGCCTGAAGGCCTCCTTGACGTGCTTGGGCTGCACCTGAATGAGGCAGAGACGCAGTCTGAGCACGTTGGGTCACAGCGCACGACGTAGAAAAAAAAAAAAATATATATATATATGAAGAGGTGTGTTTTGGGGACGTAGCCCCGCCCACCTCGTCGCAGCAGTGCATGCGGGCCATGCCCTCGGACAGGCGGATCATGCTCTCCAGCTGGCGCACGGTGATCCTCCAGGCAGATTTGGTGACGCCGGTGCCGTCCCTCTGCCTCAAGCGCTTGTACTGCTCCACGATGAAATCCTCGGACTCTTTAGAGATCTGACAGACCCCACACACACATACACACACACACACACAAACGCACACACACGGGTGTGAATTTAAAGCAAATAGACACCATACAAATTTAATGTTTGTAAAAACCTACTTAATTAATTTACTGTATATAAAAATGTTACATTATATGATCGTATTCACAGCTCTAACTGAGTGCAAAAGTTTGCACACCCTTACCTTATAGCAATAAATCCACAAAGCACTACTTCAGTACTCCTAGCAGTACTAAAGATAACCAAACTTTTTCTCTCATCTAATCCCATCTAGTACCTCGGCATACACACTTAATCAGTTCTTAAGGTGAAATTTCGTATTGCAAAACGTTTTTTCCCATAGGAAATAATGTAAATGCAGATAATYYGTTCCAGCCRCCCCAAAATATTACCAATATTACCAATTTCCAACACTGTAATCATATATTTTTGTATAATTTTTTTTAAAAAACATTTAGAAAAGACGTGTAAATAAAGTAAAATAAGAAATAAAATTAAATAGACGAAATGCTTCGTATTGCCGAGTCAAATTTCCAGCAAAGTTTCAGTTCTTGAGGCGAGAATTCGTGAGGCCGAAGTGCCACTGTACTGTGTTTAGTGTTAATGAATGAAGAATAGTGTGTGTGTGTGTGTGTGTGAGAGACCCTCAGCACGTTCCTCACCTTCGGTTTAAACTGGCGAGCGAACAGCAGGTATCTCCGGATCTCGTCCAGAGTGTACAGGCGCTCGATGGAGTTCTCGATCCTGGAGTGCAGGTCGACTATACGCCTGGCTATGGCATAATCAGTCACCTGAGGAACCGGAAACACAGGGGCAACGTTCAAGTTTATGGAAGGAGTCTCCAGTGCTAGAACTCTGTAACTTTTAAAAGCGTTTGTTTTTTTAAACAGTTTTGCTAACACACCTCGTTGCAGTCGTCCACCAGGATAAAGAAGAGATCGAAGCGCGACATGATGGGCGCGGTCAGGTTGACGTTCTGCTTGAGCGATTTGGAGCGATCGTAGCGGCCACCGACGGGGTTCGCTGCAGCCAAGATGGACGTCCGGGCGTTCAGCGTGGCCTACGATGAAAGACGCAATGTAAAAATCCAACACACACACACGAACAGATAATATTACATCCTCCTCGGTGAGTAAAGCTGATATGAGCAAAGAAATGTAAGCTTTGCCCTTTAACCACTCACCTTGACCCCGGCTTTGGTGATGGAGATGGTCTGCTGCTCCATGGCTTCGTGGATGGCCACCTGATCTTTCGTCTCCATTTTGTCAAACTCGTCAATGCAGCACACGCCCTACACACAAATTAAACCGATTAATGATATAGAACTCAGAAACTTCCTGTTATTATTATTATTATTATTATTATTATTATATTCACATTGTCAGCCAGCATGAGCGCTCCRGCCTCGATGACAAACTCGTGTGACTCTTCGTCCCGGACCACAGCGGCGGTGAGACCTGCGGCGCTCGACGCTTTCCCGCTGGTGTACACGGCGCGCGGGCTGAACTCTTCCACGTGCCTGAGTCAGAGACAAACACACGCGCCGCGCATCAGGACGAGCTCGAAATGACTGCATTATTTGTGAGTGATTAAATAAACACATTTGTTCRATCCAAACGTCAATATAATTACATTAAACACCACGTAATTAYACAGATATTACTTCAACGACCTGTTAAAACTAGAGCGCACTGTGGCGGTATTGTCTTACTTGAGAAACTGGCTCTTGGCYGTGCTGGGATCTCCCACGATGCACACGTTGATGTCKCCCCTCAGAGACGTCCCCTCCATGGTGGTCTTCGGGACCCCACCGAAGAGCATGAGCAGGATGCCGCGCTTCACCTCGTCATTGCCTTAGCACGCACAAACACACACACACATTTATGATTCATTTAATGCTGTTTTCAGATTTTTTTTTTTTGAGATTTCCTTGACTTGAAACAARAGAGAGAAAAAAAATGTTTCTTGAAAATTATTGCATTTGTTTCAATTATCTTTGAAGTTGTTTAAATATGTTTAATAAACAAGTTCAAAGGCATTCACTTCAAAAGTTTGGGATCGCTTTCTAACTATTTTTCTAACGATGTTTCCTGATATTTATTTACTTATACACTGTAAAAACAAATGCTGAAGGCGTTTATCCAAAATACACAATAATCTCCTCTGAACAGTTGATATTGAGATGTATTTCTGCTACTTCTGCTCAGTAAAGCTTCATAACGGCTCTAATCTGAGGTGCTGGTTAATTGGTGATTTCTGAGGCTGGTGACTCTAAATGAACTTCTCCTCTTCTGCAGCAGAGMTAACGTTTTGGTCTTGCTTTCCTGAGAAGGTCTTCATGAGAGACAGTTTCATCATGGAGCTTGATCAGTTTTGCTGACTTTTTTTTTTTTTGCAAACACAATACTGGTCTCACAAGGACTGTTCCAGAACAGCTGGCCTTCACGTCTTAAAATAACAAATGATTCCCCCCCCCGCTCCCCCCCAACCCCCAGAATTCTGCAAGCGATCCCCAACTTTTGAGCGGACGTGTATATTTTTAGATAACTCGTACGAAAAAAGTCATTGTGATTCTTTCAGCTCACACTGAAATTACAAGACACTCCCAAAAAAGAGTTAACTCCCTGACTCATAAGAAATGAGTCATTTCCAGAAAAGATCCGAGAGTCGGTTCCTCAAATGCCGAGTCGACTCACTAAACAGCGAGTCAAATCAACAAAGAGTCCAAAAGTCGATTCCAAACATTTACAACACAGGATTAAATCCAAAGCTTTTGAGAGTCGTTTGATGAAGCAACAATAAATAACAAAGTATCAACTTCAAAACTCCTTTTTGATTTCCAAGCCTGGAATCAAGAAATCTTTTTAGAGTAAAAATTTTGAGAGATTTTTTTTTTTTGGATTTTATTTTCTGAAGCAGATCGTTCATAGTAAATAATTTGACAAAGTATCTATCTGTACCATGAATGGTCGGAAAGAGGCTGGTGCACAGGTTGTGGTACAGATTCTTGTCCTGGCTCATCTCGAACACTTTGTCCCACTCCTTCACCGACATCTGGTTCTTGATGCTCTCGGCCGTCTGCTCCTCATCGCGGATCTCCTTACCGCCAAACTAAACACACGACACAGCTTGTAATGATTCCGTTAAAACAGCGCGGCGTGGCGGTATCTGATCGAGGAGGGCTCTTACYCGGGGATTGGTCGGCGCCACGTGGCAGGCCAGGAAAGCCAGTCTGTACGAGAGCTCGCGGACTCCCAGGGCTTTTAGTCCGCGCACGCCTTCGTTCTCGTAACCCTGAGCTCCAGCCGTGCGGGAACCCGTCTCTGCTCTCACGCCTGGAACAATCACGGGAACATTTACATGAACATAAAAATCAATAACTTTGTGAGACTTACACTTTATGAGACTCTTTTTTTTTCTGATCAAAATTGTAGCACGAAAGGGGCGGAGCTTTGTGAACTGACAAGCAACATGTCTCCCTGATGTCCATAACCGAGAGGTCAGTACCTGGTGTCGCGAGCTGGGACACGTCAGGCACGACGATGAGACACCCGATGAAGTCGCACTTATCTCCGGCCTGCGCGGACTCCACCGCTTCGGCTCTCAGGATCACCTCCATGCTCCGCGGGATGGATCCGCGCGGCAGCTCAGCCTGCGTCTCCTGGATGCGCACCTAGTTTCCAGAGCAACGCCTCAGCATCAGCACCGTTTTCGCTATATATAAATGTTTCAACAATGATGTACAGCACGTCTTGTTACCTTTTGGAAGTCGATGAACTTGGACTTGTTGGTGTCGAGCAGGAAGCGGCGGCGGTTGTTGCACACGGGGTTGCGGCAAATGCTGGGCTGCGTGTACTTAAACTGCTGCTCCACGTCCTTGATGGCGCTCTGGCAGTCGAGGCACAGGAAGGTGCCGCTCACCAGCTCGGGGTGCACCGGGTGTGTGCGAACGACCTGCCCGCTGATGCGCACCAGTGAGCCGATGCGCAGAGTGGTCAGCTCGCGGATCCTGGAGGAACACGCCACAAGGARAACGAGAACTGTAAAAACGACGACTCGACAAACTACCATAAATTTTTTTTAAAAACTAGCGCTCTGTTTTATCCTTACTTGTGCCTGGTCGGGAGATCCTGAATRGCCACGTAGAATTCCTTAGTCACAGGAACGTTCCCATGATCCCGGGCAAAGTTACGTACAGCGCGGCACAGGAAGGGGTAAATTCTAGTCAAAAAATAAATACATAAATAAACATCAGCTTTCCTTGATCAAGCACTTTAACATAATATAACGAATGAAAGAGGAAAAAAAAAAACTCGTCTTGATACCTGTAGAACTCCTCCTGGACGATGGTTGCCAGTTCTTGGTTAAATCCCTCCAGGTCGGTGAAGCTCACCAGCAGCGTGTTGCGCTCGGGACGGATCAGCTCCTCTGCATCACGCAAGTACTTCAACTCGCCGTCGCTGTTCTGGAATCTGAAATATGAGTAAATATGAAGGTTAATCGCATGAGAGACGTTGACACGATTTACATTCGCATGAGCGTTACTCTAAACAAAACGTAAACATTTATTCTTGTGTCTTTCCTGGGGTTTTGATGATCAAACTGAAAGCCACGCAATTCCAGTCATTGGCTGATCGACCGGTTCATCTCTATGATAAATGTAATAATAGTTTGTAAAAAATAAATTTTGGAGTCAGTGTGACGATACGTGAATCATTACCAAAAAAAAATAATTGCGGTTGATAACTGAATAGATTTTTTCTAAATCTAGTAACTAATCAGCAGGTTGTTGATTTATTATTGTTGTTTTTGGTCTTTCGTCTGATTCCACATTGAGGGGTCGCCACATCAGACAATCCAATCCCAGCACAGCAACGTGATGCTCTTCCTGGTGCGACCCTCTTATTTTATCCGGTCTTGTGTTTGGGCATGGGGTGAAACAATCTCCCACTGAGACACTGATACCCCCTAATCAATCAGCATGACATGAGCAGCAGCAGCTTTCAAAGTGATATAATCATCATATATTGAAATAATATAAAGTTCTCGATCTAACCATTCACACATGCACTTGTGTAATGGCTGTGCAAAAGACCGAAATACTTAGAGATGGCTCCTCC
>QMIH01003529.1:14950-33730 GCA_003987875.1 Clarias batrachus | reverse complement strand
CTGTCAGTTTATATTAAAATTATTTAATCACCCTTTCCCGGTTTCTCAATTTTTAACCAACACCGGTTCACATACGCAGCGGAGTCGGTGTACTCTTCGACCCCTGAAACTAGACACACCCAAAAAACAGAAGCTGCGTGGAACACGAAGGAGATGATGAGCGCAGAAGGACTGRGATCAGAACACAGCTGTGTGTAACTTGTGCAGAAATCTTCCAAACCGGAGACAGGAACGGAATGAATGAGTTTTACAGTTCACTTATAACACTGTGTCGAATGAGTTAGAGTTTATATCTTTATTTATTGATGTTCAATCGACATACCAGTTCAGTTAACTTGCTTTTCTTTATTTAATATGACTCAAGGTATTCAGGGTATTTTAATATGACTCAAAAAAATGCCTACTAAATTGTCGTATCCCCAGCCCTAACAGAYGATCCTGGAAGTGTAGGAATCTGTGTACTTAATGATGATGGTTTGGTATTTGAGATGCATGCATGGCATGCAGCGTTGTCATCCTGAACCTTGATTGAAGGCACAAATAGGATTTAGTGAAGATACTTAAAATTTAAGTCTACCGTTACAAACCCCCGTTACTGGCTCATCGATGAAACTCGTGCAGTGTGAGCAATAAACAGTACATAATGCCCACCTGGCTTAGTCCACTTCACATAGTGTATCACTTTAAGCCTGTTCAGTGCCTTAATATAGGCTGAGACAATAAAAGTGTAATTATTTTTTGTATGTTTGTTAAGGGGTGACACTGCTTTGGTGTTTGTTGTGTTTGCATGATGCTGTCATGTTGCGCCTTTTTTTTTGTCAATATAATGATTTCAGTCTGATCTGGTTTTTGTTTGTGTTTTTTACCCGAGGTGGCTGTGTTGGTAATCAAGTTGCGTGACTACTTTTGTGTTATTTTTTAAATCTGCATTTCCTCATTCCAGGGTGTTTTCTGATTTCTGAAAAGATCAGTCATGCGCGTAAGCTCATTAATCCATTCGGGGGAAACGGTTGGTACCGCACCTCGAGAACTAGTGCAGCTAGTTGCAAACAACTAAATAAATAAATACACTATAATATAAATAAGCAGTATCCTGTACATGGCGAGTTGTTCCTGTATAGCGTATACACTTGCTGGACTTTGGGTTGAGGTGGCGGGACCTCTTTAACAGCTCTCATCTCATTACAAACATCAGAATTTTCCAGAATCCGTCGCCCCTCCCATCAACGATTCCGCACATTTCCTTTCCGCAAGAATTTCCTTGTAAAAGTGTCATGTACAAATCGTGACGCATCCCAGAGTTTGTTGCGCAGGCATGTCCATCACCGGGAAGAACTAATTAATAGTCCATCACAGATCTTTGCTTGACGTGGCTGGAGTGCAGTTTTTGTGGAGATTGGTTTTGTTAATTATGGTGGATACCAAACCTGTAACAGACTAAACACTTTCTGTATTCTTCTAAAAAAAAAAAAAAAAAAAAAGACAGAACTGGACATGGCAGCCATAACTATTTCTCCAAACGTAAAGTGCACTTTAAAATAAAATTGCATGTCATGTAGCAGTCCAAGCTCCTGATTGGTCAGAAATGTTGATTTGTTTAGAATTTACATGTAAAGTGTAAAAACAAACGCACAAAAAAAATCCTATTGTTTTATGCTATTTATGTAATAAGGGGCAGCAGGAGCTAATTTACTTCATGGATTAAGTGTAACCCTAAACGTATACAAAAATAATAACACGATATTTTAAACTAATTGCTTTGGTGTAAGAGGATCAAAACACTTCCTGTAACAGCACACTCCTTTTGTTTTGTATGTTGTCTGTATCGCGATGTTTCCGCTAAGCGTCAGGTTCACACACAGTTAGATTTTCCATTATTTGCATTTTAAATATCGCAAAATAGAAGCTCTGGGCAGGGCACGGCATGCGTCTGGCCTGTGATGGAGTGTGTGGGGGAGGAGAACGCACTCTCGCCCTTCCCCAGTCCATTCATCACGTCCCACAGATTTGCTCTGTGTGTGTGTGTGTGGGTTGTGTAGAAGGTCGTTACCGTGTTATTTGTAGGTCTTGTTGCTTGGACTCGAACTCGTTTTTCTTGCAGTATCGCATTACACTCAAGCGGCTCGAGAACGACTGGTTTCAGATACAAATGCCGAACAGGAGGCGCTCGCGCGTGTAACAGCAGAGCCTCGGCACTCTCCGCTGGAGCAGGAAATATGGCCTCTGTATATTTCTCTGTGTAGACTCTTGAGACTCGAGCAGCTGCACTGGATATCCTACGTAATTTCTGCTTCTGGTCTCAGGGCCCGGGTGATGTGTAAATAGCTGCACGTTCTCATTTCGCAAGTGACTTGTTTTGCTTATACGACAGACAAACAATGACAACAATTACGGTCTCACATTTATTAATGAACCAAACATCACGCACTCTAATGGCTTATAGTTAGGCTTAATGTTGTGGAACATGTGAGAGAGACAAATGATTTTCTGTTCTCGCGTTTATAGCCAAAATAAACAGTCAATCTGTCACCGTGCTGTCTCTCTTTTTCTCTGTCACTGTCTCCTCTGTCACTATTTCTTTTATTTTCTATCTGCCTGTTTTTCACTCTTGTTCTGTGTCTGTTCCTTTTCCTCCCTGTCTCACCTTATCTCTCKCCCTCTCTTTCTCACTCTCTCATTTATTTTAATGAGAAGCCTGAACTCCTGTCTTGCCCGCCTATCCTCCCCATCCCGGCTGGGATAGCCCTATGATTGTTTGTTTTAACAAAGCTCTGTTGCTGACAATTTCTTTAAGTGTTAAGCATCTCCTTACAAAAACTTGTAACCAGTGATTTTATGTTTTTGAAAGAGCCGAAGAGAAGGTTATTGAGAATGTTACCTTCATATTTATCCGTGAAGGTGTGTTRGCGTCACAGAGTGAATAACGGATGAGAACAGCAGATAGTGAACATGTGCCATTCTGATTCAGCAGAGGGAAATGAGATGCCCGGGGACGGGGTGTGGTCGCCGTCTCAACATCCCTCTAATGCCGAGGCGTAACCTCTTACCTGCTAGTCGTGTCCTGTCACGAATATATTGCATATGAGATACTTTCTCTCCTGGGACCCCGGACTCTACTGTTGTGTATGTCACACTTTCTCGTTGTTTCTCTTTATTATGGCCTGGCAACTATGAAAGTTGTTTGGCAAAAGAACAGCATTGAATTAACTCAAAATGCAAGTGCTTGTAAAAGACATGAGTGGTTTGTATTTTTCTGAAATATCTGTGGTAATTAAATTGTATGTGCGGTTAGTGCAATACCACCACCTAYAGGACTGGAGTGTGAAGCATAGTATTGGCAGGGAAAAAAAACAACACTAGAAATCATCCTTAAGTAGCAATATCTGTGATTTTAAATTCTGTAATTATACATGTTTGAGATTTTTTGTTGAATAACTTCAAGAAGCATCTGATGGGTAAAAAACAATTTGCAGTGATTCTTAYGATAATGTTTGGTTGAATAATATATTTTGAAGACATTGCAAGAGTCAAATGTTGTTTTAGCCAAGTTTAATTCTGATTGAGGTTTTTTCAATTAAATAAATAAAAAGTATGTTCTCGAGGCATCCTGTTCCATATTGAGTTTGTGTTTTTCTCTCTGTCTGCTCTCCAGGCACAGACATCTCGGTCGGAGAAGAAGTCGCCATCAAGCTGGAATGTGTGAAGACGAAACATCCTCAGCTGCACATCGAGAGCAAAATCTACAAAATGATGCAAGGAGGAGGTAGGGGTCCTGATTGTATTTTTTTTATCCTCCCCAGCATGCTTCAGTTAAATACAATAAAATGAAAAGCGTCACCGTATCCCGTCGATCACTTGGATTCTCTGCATGAAGCTCCACCCACTGCACTGCTGACTGTAGCTCCGCCTCCCGGAAACCGAGTAACGCTTGGCTGTATTCGGAGGCACCAAATTTGGAGGCGTGTTCGAGTCACATGTTCAGTTAAAACAACTGTATATGCAAGGAGACGTTTTTATTTAATTTTAAAGTAGTTTAGAGTCTGATTTATTTCACGTCACTGGTCGCACAGTTCTCAATCTGTCCCACGTTCCTGCCTTCACCTCGACCAAGAGCTCTACCGTAAATCTCTGCCAACAACGTGACTGGGGTTCCAACATTGTTAGCTTATTAGACACGAGAAACCACACACACACACAATTGCTTTCTTTTTTTTAATCTTTTTTTCCCCTTTGTTCTTTTTACATTTTATTTATGTACTTTTTTACTCAAGTCCTTGGATATTGTACTTTTGTTTCCTCTGTCTGACTCTGTCTGTCTGTGTCTCTCTCTCTCTCTCTCTCTACCTCTCCCTTCCCCTTTCCTCACTCACTTCCTTTCTTCTTCTTTTTTTTGCCATTTGTTTTATTTTCCCTCTCCGTCTTTCGTCTCCCATTTCTTATTCCCTCCTTTCCTAATTTCCTCCCATTTTCTCAAGGGCTTAGACTATTTCTTTCTCCACATCTCTTCTTTTTTTTTTCCACCTTGTTATTTAATCCCTCTGTCCCCCCATGTGTTTTCTCCTTCCTTTCTTTTGTTTTAGTCTCTTTTTTTCTTTCCCCTTGTTTTTTCCCTTCCTCTCTTTCCTTGCATCAGTCTCTCTCTCTCTGTTCATCAGTTCACAGAATTATTTCCTGACTGAACTGACTGTACATATTTTCTCGAAACTCTCTTTACAGATGAGTGTTCTGTGCTGTCTGGACGTGTACAGTACCAGTAGTGTTTAGAGTAAATGTTACCATGACAACAAGGCTTAAGCCTACCAAACCGTAGCTGTTAGACCAGTGCGTGCAGAAGAGTTTTTACTTTTCTCTGTAAATCTCTGCTCACATCTAGTTTTCGAATCATTACTTTCACAATACAGTGAGCCATGAGGAACAACGAGACACGTCTACATCAGCCTAGCTGCATCCACTTCCACCTTTCACTCACGCACTCACTCACTCGGTTTCGTAAATGTAAACTTAAGGCAAACTGAAATGAGCAAGAATTACATCTAAGCACAGCAGTTGTGGAAGGTTTATATATAGTTATTTTTTTTTATCTTGTTGTTTAAGTCATCTTGTTCCTTCTCTCAGTCTCTTCCTCCTTTTTTTTTTTTTTTTCCTTTCCTTCGTTCTCATCCCTCCCCCACATAGGTCACATGAATGGCTGAGTCCAGATGGTGTGTGTGTGTTTAAGGAAGGTGCTCCTCCTATGGGTGGTTCCTCCTCTATATACACTCCCCAAAAAAATGCCCGAAAGGAGAAAAAAAAAAAAATTAGTTGCTAGCATTAGTTAGCTAACGGGACAAAKACGATGGTGTAAATAAATAGCAGTAATTAAGCTCATTATTATAGTTACATAAACTATTTTAGGCATAGGGGATGCGGAATTAAATTCAATCTGGGTATTTTTAGGCTGAACGTTGATGCATGATGTACAGTATTTTCTAAAATGTGTTTCTAGAATGTTAATCTGTTTCTTCTGTAACAACGTTTATGTAGCAACATCAGACCATGTCAATGTGAGCAGTAACGTCTCGTCACATGTCTCGTTTGAAAATGTATCACCATCCTTAAAATTCAGTATATCACCCGTACTCCGTACACAGTGCTGAGCCGCTTTCTGAATTCTCTTCTGTGCTAACATGCCTGAGAACGAGTAGTTACTATAGAAACAAATAACATATTTGAACACGTACGTTAATATAAATCCGTCATTCATGATGAAGCCGCCGGTGCCCAAGGCCTGTGCATGCGTGTGAATGCAGCACGCTTCCTAAACAGCCAGGGCAGAGAATTGGACCGCTCTGTGGTGTGAAATGATTTAACCCCCTGGCCGAGCTTCACAGACAAAACCACTGGTCTTAAAGATAACCGTGCAACTCAGTGCAGTAATCATCAGGCTGTGGTTTTGCTCAGCTCTGTGGTTTAAGTTACATACGTCTTCATTTACATGAGGTTACTATTGAGACCTGTAGTGTCTTATTGGGAAGGAGGCAAAAGGATGACGTAAACCCTTCCGACTCACATTTATGGACACGTTGCATGCATCTTCCTTGCAACCAGATTTCCTGACTTTATTTATCTCTCTGTGTGTGTGTGTTGGGGGGGGGGGGGGTTCCTGAAGAACAGGAAGTCTAAAGTAGACCTAGAGGAGATATATTTATCCTTCTGAGCGTGCTTGGAAAGGGCTGACCTGGAAGATGCATGAAGGAAAAATTGCTGAGCAGCGAAAGGCTCCGCACTGTACAAGGCAAAGACCAGATTTGGATCTCTGTCTCTCGTGCGCACAGACACACACACACCAGTCAGCTGCAGCCCTCCTGAGTGCTGATGGCTCTTCCGTCTGTTGCTCTCCTCCCTAAATATCATTCATGTGGTCGTCTATAGATGGAACAGAAATATAAATGTCCTTTACAGATTACAGCTACAACTAATGATTACTCTTAAACTCAAGGAATGTTTTTTTTTTTTTTTTGATGAAAGAAGCTTTTCATTAAAAAAAAAAGAATGCCTGCATCATTTCATTGACGGATTAGCCGCAAGTCAAAATAACCTTTTTGTAAAAATTTTTTTAAGCAGATTTCTGATCTAAAGAGTCGGCCCAAAAAAAATGTATACACGCGTATAGAAAAATAGTATGATGCATGTTTTATATATAGGAGGATAATATGAGAATGTTTTAATATATCAGTATGTAATGTATAGCAATGAATTTGGTGTTAAAATACAAATTTTCTTTCTTGAAGTGTGTAAATTTTTATTCATTTATTTTTTTTGGCTGATTTTGTATTTACTTAAAATATGTAATTACAGCTCCATTTCATTACTTTTGATTAAAGATTACAACTCAATGTTTTTTGAAAGATTTCTAACAAAGATCATTTGGTAATTTGTGATTATTTGAATCAACTTTTCACGTCCTTTTCCTACTTAAAAAAATTGTAGAAAAGTGTAGAATATGCTTAAACGTGGTACACTGTTTTTCTGCGTTGTTTCTCTTGTTCTCCGGCCTGTATCTTTATACCCAGCGACTCCCCCAGTCACTCTACAGATATGGTTTACGGTCCGAGCTTTTATAGTTTACAGACCTCGGCATGGTGTTTAATCACCCGTGTGCCCTCCAACGCACCGCCCCCCCCCCCCCCCTCACGTCCATCACCGTACGTCATTTGATCACTGGTGTCAGGGGTCACCTTTAGTGCATCTGACGAGTCTGGTTTAGTTCTACAAAGGTGGATGTGATTTCCATGTAGCCTCTTGGGAGCGGTTTAATTCAAGCTGACAAACGGCTCATGATGGTTCAAGGTGGTTCTGTTTAACATGAYGTCTATAACTATATATCCTTGCACTTGTGTGTGCAGTGGGGATCCCAACGATTAAATGGTGYGGAGCTGAAGGAGATTACAACGTGATGGTGATGGAGCTCCTCGGCCCCAGTCTGGAGGATCTGTTCAACTTCTGCTCCCGCAAATTCAGCCTCAAGACTGTTCTTCTCCTGGCTGACCAGATGGTAAATCCTCTCTCACACRCACACATACTGACACACACCCGCTGTTAATTAAAGGCCTTGTGCAGAGAGCTGATCTCTGAAGGAACTAGGTCTCGTATTACAGAGATTTCAGGTTTTTTATTTCGCTCTTTTGAACCATGAATCTTTTTTTATTTATTAATTTTTTTGAAATCAGATCATTCATGGAGCTTTAAACACTCGAGGAGATTCAAGTTAAATTACAAAAAAATATTTGTTACATTACCAGATAAACAAAGCAATGATTTAAATCGGTAATTTGCATTGTAAGATTTTCTTACAAAATTTTTTTTGTAAGATATCCTGATCGGTTGAAAGCGTTCAAGGCCAAATGYATTTCTTTTAGCTGTTTATTCTGAAGATGTAGGTTTTATCATTATTAGCAATCCTGCCTTCATGTAGTTTGTTGAAAGAGCCATCATTCTAAACGTTTCATTAAAATAATTTTTCTGGACACTAGGGTCGAGTTCTTTTGGGTGAAGAGCTGCCGTTTGGGAAGCAAGCATTTATGGGTGCTGGGACCATGTCCTGTTTCTCTAAAACGGCACCAGATGACCTTTTTGTCTCTTGTGTTTCAAGAGATGATTTTATGCGCTTCACTGAAAATGACCTATTCATGTATGATGTGGTGCTTGTGTGTTTCAGATCAGCCGCATCGAGTACATCCACTCGAAGAACTTCATCCACAGAGACGTGAAGCCCGATAACTTCCTCATGGGCCTGGGGAAGAAAGGCAACCTCGTTTACATCATCGACTTCGGCCTGGCCAAGAAGTACAGAGACGCTCGGACGCACCAGCACATACCGTACAGAGAGAACAAGAACCTGACCGGCACAGCCCGCTACGCCTCCATCAACACACACCTGGGGATAGGTACACACTCACATGCACACTCCAGATCAAACACGCACAATTTACTTTGGTTTATAATTGTAAAAAAWATAAAATATTGACTTTTTTTCCCCCTCCCCCACACAGAACAGAGCAGAAGAGACGATCTGGAGTCACTCGGCTACGTGCTCATGTACTTCAACCTCGGCTCTCTGCCCTGGCAAGGACTGAAGGCCGCCACCAAGAGGCAGAAATATGAGCGGATCAGCGAGAAAAAAATGTCCACGCCCATCGAAGTGCTGTGCAAAGGATACCCGTGTAGGTTCTCATTGTGATTCGAGGAGAGCCTGTGTCTCAAAATGAAAACAAAAGCTTTAATAAGAACACTTAAAAAAAATGAAAATAAATAAAAATAGAGTGTGTTTATTTTGAGACMCAGCTCTGTTCTGTCCGTCTGGACTTTGTTTTTTTCTGATCACTGAATTCTTGCCTTAGCCCCTCTTCCTCTTCTGTCTTCACACAGCCGAGTTTGCAACGTACCTCAACTTCTGCCGCTCCTTGCGCTTCGACGACAAGCCTGACTACTCCTACCTGAGGCAGCTCTTCAGGAACCTCTTCCACAGACAGGGATTTTCCTACGACTACGTGTTCGACTGGAACATGCTGAAATTTGTGCGTGTCCACATCCCAGGCTTTGCTTTAATTTTTTTGTTTGGTTCTTGTGTGTGTATATGTAAAGAACGGATAAAATATGACCAAGGTTTTTTTTTTTTTTACCGTTGCCATGATGAGGCTGATGGTTATCCTGTAAAAACAAATCCAGAGTAATATTTCTGTAAAATTGCAGCAATCTGGAAACCTTTTTATTTATTTATTTTTATTAAAGAACATAATTTTACCTGCTTATAATAATAATAAAAAATGTCGAATACGCAACATACCCCAAAAAGAAACACAGTTCCAACTTGTATTTCTATCAAAGTGCTGAAACTGGAGACTCCTTCCCTAGATGTTAAATAAATCTCACTCTGCAAACAGGGTCACTAGATCAATGCAAACCTGTTGAGAATCCAGGATCGTAGTGTTGCGCTATTATTGGATACATCCTGTGAGCATTTGTTACCATGGCAACTGGTAGTGTCTTGCTATTTTTGACTTTGTTTGGGGACGTGATGAAAGGGAAAAAAAAGCTCCAGAGCAGATGTTTGTTTTATTTAAAAAANTAAAAAAAAAAAATAATAATATAATAATATATATATATATAAAGAGTAGATGTTTTAGCTGTGCTTGTTTTTTAGGGACCGAACAGAGCAGCGGAGGACGCCGAGAGGGAGAGGAGGGACCGAGAGGAACGTTTGAGACACAGCAGGAATCCGGCAGCCAGAGGAATGCCATCAGCATCCAGCAGACCCAGACCAACGCAGGATGTAGCACCACCCGCTCCACTCACACCCACCTCACACACGGGTGAGAACGCACCAGATAAACATCCATCAGTAATCGGTTACCTTACCTAGAGTTATTATTGTTTRTTGATTTTTTTGGAAGTAGTAGAGGAGTTAAAAATTCCCTTAGACTTGTTTGTTTTCTAATCTGGAAACTAGACATTCGTTAATATTTCATGCCCTTCTATGTGACTTCACTCTAGAGCTCGAGT
This sequence comes from Clarias batrachus, assembly GCA_003987875.1. NCBI lineage: Eukaryota > Metazoa > Chordata > Actinopteri > Siluriformes > Clariidae > Clarias > Clarias batrachus. Next base: position 23,689 of record QMIH01003529.1, on the reverse strand, counting down.
GTGTGAAAGTCTTGTTTTCGTCGCCTTTTCCTCAGTTTCCTGCGTCTGCAGTGACATTTGTGGTTTTCGGTAGCAGATGAGAGACTCCCCTTATGTTTTTTTGTAATCTTTTTTTTTTTTTTTGCGCTCTCAGCTGAGAGGAAGTGGTGAAGCAGTTACACATGTTCCTTCTAAACAGGAAGTCATGACACACCGTGTTGCTCTGAGAGACTAGCCGATGTTTCTTATCAGACAAGAGGAAGTAACCAGGGGACTGATGTAAAAACCAGCCACCGTGTTAATGCATTTAATGGAATTACCTGTCTTGTGTTCATCATCGTAGTGCGTCAGTAAAGGTGTGAAATGTAGAGTAGCAAATAGTCAATGTGGTCTAAACCGGCCCGAACCAGAGACAACAGAACTATTTTCTCTCGCCACAAGCCTTGGATACCATAATTAATTAATTTATTCTGATCATTTTAGGTTTTATCTATAAAAAAAAAAAAAAAGTGAGAAATTTGACAACTTTATAATCATGCATGCGTAACATAAGTGACTAAAATCCAAAGGAACGTTTCTGGATCTGATTTCCCAGCCTAGTGCGAAGTGCTGTCGTGTTTTAAAGGAAAATATCCACAATGAGGTTGTGTGACTCAACTGCTCACATACATTTCTGTCAATCTCACGCATACCAAAARACCAAACAAGTGACMGATTGGACCGAACATCAGACACTACTCCTGGATTTTCTTTAAAACCCTGCACAGTCGTCCTGATCGGTGTCACGGGCTACGTGTCGATTCAGAAACACACACCTTGCGCACACATTTATTTACTAGCTAGCTGTGTCTGYGACTTCATTTGTGTGGAATTTAATTGCGCGCTCTTAAGCCTGTTAAAAAAAAAACACACACACACAGCAGCATCTGTTGAATTTTTTGATGAACTAACAGTTTTTTAAAAGTTTTTTTTAATTTTTTTTTATGACACGAGTGTTTTCTATTTAAAATCCGAAGTAGCGCATCTTCTCTTCCCATGGCCCACTTGTGATGAAATAAAGCCAGTAGTTTTTTTTTTCTTTGTTTTTTTCCACGTGATGCAAGCACAAATAGATGGCGAAAAATTCCAAAAAGTATCTTGATGTTCCTCCAAATATAAATATTTTTTTTCTGCAAAGATCACTGTACTGACATGCCCACTTTACAGTTTTATTATATGTATAGAAGTAGAATATTGAGATGTTGAAATGTAAGGCATTCAGGTTTAAAATTTTATACAGAATTTTTTTAAGATGGTGGAGGCAAAGAAAAAAGCTACTACAATGTACGTCTTTATTTTTGTTAATTTTAGGCAATAAAAAAAAATTAAATTATGAATTTTTTTAAACAGGGCTGTTTTTTTTTTTGCTTTTTTTTAAATACTGTAATATATCACACTATAGAATGTGTATGGAGTATGTCTCATATGCCTCACCTAGGTTTAAACACCGGTGTAATTTACTGTGTGTATTTTATCTTATTCTCACTCTGGTGCTAACACACTTTTTTACAGGAATGGAGCGCGAGAGGAAGGTCAGCATGCGGTTACACCGCGGTGCTCCGGTCAACATCTCCTCCTCTGACCTGACCGGCCGCCAGGACACCTCACGAATGTCCACGTCACAGGTATGGTTCCCGCTCAAACCCCCTCCGCCCACCCTGAGCTTTCCTGTTGTCGTCCTTCAGTGGTGTCTAAGCTGCCRTTTGGCTGTAATCGTGGCGACGGTGTGTGACTTCCTGCTCTTTTGTGGCTCCCTGTTTTTGTGTTGTTTTTTTCCCACCTCCCTATGCTCTCAAGATTGAACTGAGCAACACTAATAAATCCTTATGTGGTCCATTTTCTCCTACAGAGGTAGGGAGCCTTGTGAAAGCAGTGCGATGCTGTTTATGTGCTAATGTTTGGCACAGAGGTTGAAATTAATTTAGCGTGTCTAGTTGGAGAAACAGAAATATAAACTTGAATAAGAGACATATAACTAATGTCTTTTTCTAAATTAGTATCTTGTCCTTAGGTACATGTTAAGACACGTTTACTTTATAAACCAGACAGGCTACTAGTACACGAATCAGTCTTGTTTGTTTGCTCAGTGGTTCATTCTCAACATACTATAGACCTAGTATTTTTTTGTTCTCGGTTCCCGTTTCCAACCAAAAGCACCGTGTTGTAAYGTGCTTGCCGTTGTTTTTCTTTACATCCTCAAACCCCCCCCCCCTTCATCATGCTCCTCTTCCGACCACGCCCACTTCAGAATAGCATTCCTTTCGATCTCCACGGCAAGTAGAGAGGCAGCAGCGGGTGAGTGACAGTCGGCTGCCATTTTGTGTGGCTGTGTTTTCCTGCACTCGATAAGACACTTCCTGCCCCGCCCCCTCACGCTGTATAATCCTAGCACTTCTATTTAAAATTTTTATTTATTTATTCATTTCTATTAATTAATTTATTTATTTTCTTCACAATCTCATGCTGTGGTGGGGAAAAAAGAGGCTTTTAATACATTTCTCTCTAATCTAGATCTGCTAGCTGTAATATTCCCGTAAATGTTAGCTTATTGTCTCTATTTTAAAAGATTTAAATCTTCTCTTATGGGAAAGAGAGGAAATAACGGTTTATTCTACTCTGTTGAACCCCTTTTTTGGGGGAAAATACGGTGAGAAAATTATTTTAAATGGTAAAAAAAAAAGGACAATTTTCCTTGTAGTTTACACGTACCCATACCAAAGTGCGTTTAAGTGTAAATTCGGTAATAATTCACCATTACAAGCCGAGTTTTCCTCTACAGTCGCTTTATGTTCTTTATAGTACTAAAAAATGTATACAGTATTATATTTTATATGGATATTCAGCTGAATTAACGTTCATATTTGTGGCAAAATTATTTATTAAATGTATTTGTTCTTAATAGTTTAGGGGTAAAATGTATGAGAAATGAGATATTGCCACGAAAAAAGCTATCAAAAAATTTGTGTAGGATATTTACAATGTCCATGAAATTGCGGACGGGGGTTTCCACAAACGGTTATTGGTAGGTTCTAAGGAAAAGGGGGGCAGTTTAATTGACCTATGAATTTAACTTAAGGTCAGTTTGAACCTTTTTAAAATCTTCAGTCCTCCAGCACTAGTTAAAGCTACACTGCGTTCACACGAGGCATCTGGAACTAAACGTCCTGCAGAGTCGCACGCCTGCCCTTACACACCCCCATCATATGTAGATCATAGAGAATGTGATGGAAGTCAGTTCTGTTATTTTCCCCACATGAGCAGTAACCTAAAGTAAAGTGGGAAAGTAAAATCACATTTCAGCTCGTCACTCAGTAAAGCTCATTTCCGAAATGATCTCAGGTCATTTCGATATCGCGTGTCCCTTTCACGAGCCGACTTCCATTAGATATAAAGTTAGAATAATGTTGTGTGTGTGATTCTGTACTATAATAAAGTAATATCATTTTGTATCAGTGCAGTTAATTAGGGACTTTAAGCAGGATGTCCAGTCAATAGTTTGTGCTAACTTGGGAGGGGGGGGGGAATAAAACCCACAAACGTAATCTAAAGCCTGCCTTGGTTTACTAACAGCGTGGGAACCGTAAATTAATAAGRGGTTTACATGGACTTCAGTTCCCACAAGGATCTGAATCCTTCCAGTGATATTAATATCTTCCTGCAGAAACATGTCCTTCTGGAGTTTTATTTATGATGGAACTTCAGAGCTGCTGTGTAAAAGAAAAAAAAAATCCAAATGAATTTTTGCACTTTAGTCCTTCACGTCATCTTTAAAACACAAAAGGTCTAAGCTGTTTTTTTTTTTTTTTTTYCCCCCCCATCGTTTCCTCACACCACTCRGCGCTGCTTTAACCGCCTGCAACCCTGCTGAGCTGCTTGAGTGCGGATGCTTTTCTTTTTAATCCCTCGCTTGCGTGATCGGTGTGTGTGTGCACACGAGCACGCAGGTACAGAGATTAAAAGTGGCCTCGGCTTCACTGACCCTGTGCTCGGGTCGACCAAAAACCCGGGGCCTTGTTTATATACCGATGGGTTTTATAGAAACGTATGAAGTGGTGTTAGAGGGCTTATTCAGCATTTAAAATAAATCCTTAATCAAGAAGAATGTTATGCTGTCATAAAGTCACTTAATCTTTGAGGAATATTAACAGTCTTAAGTCTTGCATTTCGTACTGAATCTTTACGTTAAATAGTTAAGTACAGCACCTTTTACCTCTTATTTACTTTCTTTTTGGGGTAAATGTTACTGATTGTTTACATGACAGACAATTAGAAAAAAATGTTTTATGATGTCTTCTCCCATCTCCGCATAAACGAGGCTCCTGGTCTGTCTCTGGCATGCAGTGTGTACTGTGTGTGTTTTGCGCGTGCAGACCATTTCTTCTTTACTGCTGCTTGTGCGCGACCTGCTTCATGTTTGGCTGCTGTACGCTGTTGTGTGCAAGTTGAATAAGTGGCTGGTTTTAGCATTAAATTTTTTTTGTGTGTAAACGTGTCCGCCTGGAGAAATGCGAGATGACGTGATGAAGCTCCTTTCCACCAGTTCACTTCCTGCTCCCGAGGAGCTCCTGTTCTACAGAGCGCGTCTCCGTGTGTTCAGTAGAACAGGAACTCCTCCAGGAACTCTGCTTTTCCTTCAGACCCTGGTGGGAATGTCCCTCGTTGTGGCTCTCTTTCTCGAGGCAGGACACCGGTGCAAACAAAATGGCATAGTCTTTCCTCTTCCTGTGTGTGTGTTTTTTTTTWWWAWTTTTTTTTATAATTTATAAAAACAGCTCCAGATGTTAACGAGCAGCAACGTGTTTCGCACGTACACACGGAGTACTACAGTCTCCTAAATTAATCGCGGACGTGTAAAACGGACCAATGTGTGTGTTTAAAACCCACTTATTTTGTAGCCTCACTCAGATCTGTCTGCGGAGTTTAAAAACAGTTCAGTGATGAATGTGAACACACTGTCAATCTCAGTGTTTTGCACGCGCGCGCACACGCACTTAGCAGACTTGCACAAGCCTTGATACTACAAGTAAGAAGATCCATGTTGATGAGATACGATTGTTGGTTTAGTTTCTTTCCTGTTGCATCACTTCATCTCTCTCTCTCTCTGTTTCTAATAATCTGTCTTTCTTAAATCCTATCTTTCTAATTCAGCTCGTCACTTACTTTAATTTCATCGTGTTTTCTCTTGTCTAATTCTTCCAATTCTTTGTCTAGTTCTGTCTCCGTTCCTGGGTTTCTCTCTCTCTCAGAGAAATGCAGAGACCTGCGCACAGACTCACTTTTTGTCTGTCTTTTCCTCTTGCTGATTAGAATTAAAACCACAGACGTACATCAACACTTTGGGGTTAAAAATGATAAACACTGGCTTTTTTTTTTCCCTCCCCCAACTCGTCAATTTTTTGGATTAAAAAAAAAAGTTTTCATCCTCAGTCTGTCTGAAAATGTCCGTGTTCCTACAGTAATCCTGCCTGTGTGTTTGTGTCCCATCAGGCTCTGTCCCGCGTCACCCCGAGCGGCCTGCAGTCTGCTGTTCCTCGATGAGCATCTGCACAGCCGCAGTCACCCCGAGCAAATCAAAGCCACACACAGACTCGAATTTTTATTTTCTCAACACACTAACACAAAACTTATCGCCGAGGGAGATGGAGACAAAACGCGCGCACACACGCTCACACACACATGGTCACTCACTCTCTCACACACCCAAACTATCTCTGTCTCTCTTTCCGACACACATGCGTTCTCACGCAGCCACACTGGAACTCGAATCGAACAGCCGAGGCACGTCGTCTCCGCGTCCTCCTCCTCCCCGATCTACGAAGACCTCGGGAGTGGGCGGGGCTTTCACACAAGGGGGAAGGGTTGATGACTTTTCTGTCTGGTGGGCGGAGTCATCACAAACAACCAAGCAAAAAAACCCCCCAACAAAATAAAACAAATCCTTCAGACGGAGCTGTACTTACTGATAGCCATTGATCTTGTTTTTCTCTGACCTGTTTTTTTTTTTTTTTTAAACATTTTTTTTTCTCCCCCTCTTGTTTAACAAAGATTAAACTCAGTTTTCACCAGCTGCAGGTGTGCTGATTCATGGGAGCTAATCTTTAAGAAGTTCTCGCAAAAAGAAAAAAAAAATCAGGTGATTTGAAAATGGAGAGTAGAAAACAAGATAGCAGTCGTTTGATAAGGATGTGTAGTTTTTTATGTTTTAAATTTTTTTTGTGCAAAATCCAAGCTGTTCGTTGATTTTTGATGTTTTTTGACTTTTAGATCAGACCTGTCGTGGAGAATCACCAGTGTTTTTGACATTTGCTCTTTGTTTGGAGTCGTGAATAAAATAAAAACAGAAAAAAAGATCAGATCGCAGTCGCACCGGAATTCTTTGATGATTTTAGTGTGTTCACGTCGTAATTTTATTATTTTTTGTTTTCCTTCCCCTTTGCATTCCCAGAAGCTGTGAAGTTCACGTTGCTGCTCTTTCTTTATTTTTTTAAATCTCTTCTTTTTGATCATGGAACGTGTGTGAGGTTTGGGATTTCGTGTCCACATTGTGCGTTTGTGTAAAAAGAAAATAGCATGTTGATTTTGGGGTTGAGTCCAGGGATTGATTAATAATAATGATGGTCTTCAAGAGACGATGTCATCCACACCCTTTAATACAAAACTTTTGAGTTAAATGCTTCCCGGGCTTTTAGGTGAAMTCATGGGCGGTGCTCAGAGCTGTAGAAAGAAAAGCGGCAGGTTCTTCAGCGTAGTCGAGTGTTTAGGCGTTTCYCTTTAGTGTGTATGTGAGTGAGAAAGGATGTAGAGCTGAGGAACCTTTCACTCTGTTGTCATGTATATAGGATGTGTAGTTGATCGCAAGGTACCATTTCCCCCCCCCCTGTAGTCTCGTCTCGTCTGTCTGTGTGTATGTGTGACTTTAGTGAGTGGGTCAGACTGTAGTGTTTAGAGGGATGRTAAGGACTTTGTGCGTGTTTTTTTTTCTCTTTCCAAAAATTAAGTCTCTTCGCTAAAACTTAACACAAGCGGCTCCTGTGCGCCTGAGAGCACACTTTGGAATCGAGCAATTCTGGGTTTTTTTTTCTCCCTTTCTTTCCCCTCCATCTGCCTGATTTGATCACCAACGCAATCACCACACTGTGCTGTAATCCGATGGAATGATGGGAATCTTCCTGCTTGGGAAGGTTATTTTATTATTTTTTTCCCTACTCATTTGTATTGCCACTGTATTTGTGTATTTTAAATTGTGTAAATAAATTAATAAGTACTTGTATGTTGAGTTGATTGATTTTCCCTTGAATAATCTGGTAGAAAATTATTTTTCCATAACTCATGACCCAAGTGGCTCCTCAAAGTACTGCTTGAAATTTAAGTACAAATTAAGATTTTTTTAAAATAGAAATTGTCCATATTTTCTTGATTCTCTAAAATGGCTTTGTCACATTTAAAAAAAGAAACGAGAATTGAAATCCCGCAGCTTTTTTGTCCTGGATGATGAACATAGCATTCATATTAGGAATAGTTGCTCTAGAATCAAGTTTTACCTTTTTAATCAATGTTTAACACAAATAATCCAATTTGTGTGGCCAGTTTTAATGTAACAAACCAACAGTTAAACTGGACAATGCTTTGTTTATTCAGAGGATTCAGTGGACTGCACAATAAAATGTGACTTTCACATTTACAAGAAATTATAAATATTTTTTTCCAAATCTGCCATCACCTTCGTTTCAGGAAAAAAAAATCAGCTTTTTCTTTTCTGTTTTATACAACGTCATTAGAAAGACTGTTAAAGTCACAACGAAAGCAGACAGGAAATAAAGCCAAAAAACATAGCCGGTGCTAAGGTTAAAGACACACGTTAAATCATGTGTGGGATAAACTCAAAGCGGGTTGGAAACCTGTGAAACCCAGTGAGCGCCAACATCTCTCTCTTTTACTATAACCATAAGCCCATCTGATATTTTTTTTTTTTAAAAGAAACAATACTGTACATCCATTATCAGCGTCAGACGCTCACTCACTTCCTGTCTGTCAGTTTGCTCAGACTTTAAAACCGATGACGCAAAAAACAAAAACRATCATAACTTATGGATAAAACATTGATTACAAAACTTCTCCATGAACACATGCTTAACCTCTATGCTGATTAAACTTAAAACAAAACAGATCGCCACATTTAAATCCTATCAGTACGACCAGTGTGTCTCAGACAAAATCAAACAACTCGATTAGTGACCTGACCTCGCCTCGAACATAAAACAAACAAAAGACAAAAAACAAACCCCAACCCCAAAACTCTTCACCCCCCTGACCCAACAACTCAAACCGAACATCGTTTTCTTCATCTCCATCCACAGCTTAGCTTACACATCTGCAAAAATGTAAAAAAAAAACAAAATCTTCTGTGAAAGAAACCATTTGGATATCAGACACAAGATTAATACAAGCCTCAAGGAAGAAAGGAGAGAGAGAGAGAAAACCAAAACATCACATTTCCTTTCTAAGGCAGAGTTGAATCAGCGATCTAAACCWCACTGCCCGGGCCAAACTTTAGTCTGGAGAATCTCAAAGATTTAAAATAAATAAATACATCATCATCATCATTATCTATGTGGGGGGGCGGGGTTTAAGGATATTAAGGCAATGCAGTGGCGTCGTCTTCATGCTCCTGTAGCCTGCGCCGTTCTGGACGATTCGACGGGGAAACAAAGCAGGATGTAA
>QMIH01003528.1:7370-33718 GCA_003987875.1 Clarias batrachus | reverse complement strand
AGAGGTAAATGTTAAAATGAGTAAAACAGAGGTGAAAAGCATCATATGGGAGAAAATTATCCAAAAGTGGCAGGATAGATGGGACAGAGATAGGAAAGGAAGACACCTGTATAAGATACAAGGAAAAGTGAACAAGTAAAGAGTGGGAGTGGGAAAAAGGAGGAAAGAGGTAGTGATGACAAGATTAAGGCTGGGGCATAACTTATTAAATAAAACACTCAAAATGATAGGAAAACACCAAACAGGACTGTGTGACAGATGTCAGGAAGAGGAGTCGGTAGAACATGTGATCATGAGGTGCAGGAGTTATGAGGCACAGAGGGAGGTCATGAGGGATAGACTGAGGGAAATAGGGGTGCAGTTCACTCTAGAGGAGATGCTAGGGGCAGATAATGGAAGCAAAAACAGGATAGTGCTAGCTTATCTACGGGAAACAGGGGTAATGAATAGGATTTGAAGGAAAGAGTGGGGAATAAATGGAAGAAAGAAGACCAAGATGATGGGAAGTGGGGGGTATAGGGTTTTTTTTTTTTCCTACCTACCCTCCAACCCACACTCCGGAACAGAGGGGCAGTAACGCACAATAAAGCTGGATGCCAACCGTTAGAAAAGGAAAAGAGACCATAACCAGAAGGTGGCAGTAATGCAACATGATGGATGCCAACTGCCGGAAAACACCAAAGAAGAAAGAAAAAACTGGGTCGAGCATTAATTGGTTGTGTTACTGTCATGTGGGCATTCCTTTTTGTTTGTTTATTTGAGTTTATATTTTAGTTATATTGTTTTTCTATTGGGCTCTATTGTTTGTTTTCTTGATGTTCCTTGTGTTTGTGGATTCATGGAGCTGTCCTGTTTCATGTTTAATTAGGCAGTGTCTCCTTTTGTGTAAGTACTATTCTGTGTGTCCCTAGTGTTGGTCTTCGTGTTTAGTTCTTTGTTTAAAGCTACCCTTGTATGTGTAGCCACATGAGGGTTTAGCCGCTAGTAGGCCTTGACTGCTAGTAGGGTTAGCCTCCAGTAGGCTAGCCTCTAGTGCAGGGGTTTCAAACTCAATTCCTGGAGGGCCGCAGCCCTACAGAGTTTTGTTCCAACCCTGCTCCAACATACATACCATGTAGTTTTCAAATAAGCCTTAATGACTTGTTAAGTTGGATCAGGTGCTTTTAATTACGGTTGGAACAAAACTCTGTGGGACTGCGGCCCTCCAGGAACTGAGTTTGAGACCCCTGCTCTAGTGGGATTGACTGCTAGTGGTTCTGGTCGCTAGTAGGTTAGCCGCTAGTTTAGTATAGCCTCATGTGTGCCCTGCTTCTTGTGTTCCAGTTCCGGCCCCCTAGATCAGTACTAACCCCGTTAGCCACTAATCCAGTTAGATACTAACCCGGTTAGGTCAGCATCCAGTGTCTCCATATTCCATGTAGCTACTAACCTCACTAACCACTAACCCATCTGGTCTCTGTGCCCTGTCGCTATGCCCTGTCTCGTCTCTAGTTCCCCTATGTGTCTTTAGTTAGCTCCAGCTCCATGTTTCCTTATGCCAGTTCCCTGTGTCAACTCCTAGTTTCCGTGTGAACTCATGGTTCCCTGTGTCAGTCCTTCGTCCCTACGTCTGTTTAAAGAGCCCTAGTTATAGTTTGAGTTTGCTTTTGGTTCCTTTGTTTGTTTCCATGTTTGAGTTTGTATTTCTTTTGTAAATAAAGGACTCTTTCTGTTTGAAAACCCCTCTGCGTGCATGCCTGCCATATATGCCCATGGCAAGTACATCAGCTGGTCTAGCCAAACCACCAGCTAGACCCATGACACTGAGAAGGCAATAGGAAAACATTTTGAGTACCCAGGCCTTTAATCACTAACTAACACACCTTAATTATCTCTCCTTTCCATCACATCATACAATGTTTTGTCATGTGTCCTTTGTTTTCTATATATGTTAATCTTTTATTAATCCTTTTCACCATTATTTTTGTTTTGGTAACATTTTATTTCTTGGTTTGCATATCAGGACATTAACTTTCTTTCCAGAAGTGAAAGTGCACGTGATGTGAGCAGCTTTTTTTCACAACCAGATCATAAATTCACAACCATATTCCAGCAATCCGTGGTCCAATGCTGGACACAAACAGAAAAAGACGCATGATCATTATTATTTAAATAATACAAAAAAAAAAAAACATGAGCCTTGTGGGGTTGGGGGGGTCTCCAACAGGTGTGGAGACAAGAACCGTTTATGTACATATTTTTTTTCTGAGTTGCTACAATATAATTTTGTTTACTAAAAACACAAAGAGAAAAAAAGAGATCGTCAAAGCTGGCTCTACGTTGCTCTCTCCAAGTGATTTTTTTTTTGTGTAATCCTGTGTAAAGGCATCAATCACATGCAATTACATCTGCTTTAAACCAGTGTGAGCAATAAACCAGTGTGTGTAAATGTCAGTATTTATAGTAACATTAACATATTTGCAGTGAGTTCTATCATGTGGCACTTTTCATTCAAAAGCTAATAAACGTGATAAAGAGAAAATTGCATGAATCCGCCAACTCGTGTGAAAGAGAGAGACAGAGATAAAGAGATTCACAATCATACAATGCAGCACGTTCAGGGGTTATATTCGGGGGTCTTTATTTTTCTTTTTTTCTCTCTTTTCTATCAATAATGATTCTCCTTTAACTGTGCTTTCTCCATACATTATTATTATTATTATTAAATTTGCATTAGTTCATTAGTTAGTTTTCATCCCTAACATCACTTTATGTTTAACTGCACAGTTAAATGCATGTATATATTTTTAAAATCTACTTATTTCTATATTTATTTTGTGACTTAGCTTCGGGAATGTAAATGTATGCTGGAGCCGTCATATATTACACATAGTATTGCATGTGTTCTGTACCGAGCTCTTCAGTGGTCATAACAAATTAGCATCAGTCTAAATTCAGGAGCACATTCGGCTCAGTGGAATGGGGGCCTAATACAGTGAAACCTCGGTTTGTGAATAACCCGGTTTGCAAGCGTTCCGCAAGACGGGCAACATTTTTAATACATTTTGTTTTAATAAATGAGCGAGTATTGATTTATGCGTACCAAGTATCATTGAGTATCATGTGGCATGCATGAGCTTCTTGTTTTGATGCTGAGCGTCACATGATCACAACTGAGCCAATGGTTCTTCTCACCCACGGAATTCTGGGTAACCATGTCCCACCTCATGTACTGTTTACTATAACACTGACTGTGTGGGCTCGTAAAGCATCTTTTACTTTGTGTACATGTTTCGTAGAGATCTACCTTGTTAAAGATTCTGTTTCACTCGCTCTGTCAAAAAGTGCTAATTCCATTAGTGTGTGTGCGAGTGTCATTAGAGTGTGGGTGCCTCCTCCCTCCTCTTCTCACCTTCACAAACACACATACACATACACACACTTTCAATTCAATTTTATTTTATTTCTATAGCGCTTTGGTCACAGTGTGTATAAAAAATTACAACAAATTGAGTAGGATGGATTTTTTGGGGTTAACATCAGATGGAGTAGGGTGTGAGATACTTACAAATAAGTTAAATAAATATCTGTGGTATTGCACAGTATATTGCACAGTGGTATTGCACATATATTTAATGCACAGTGAGAAGAATGTTTTAGCTGTTCATGAGGTAAATTGCCTGGGGAAAGAAACTGTTCTTGTGCCTGACTGTTCTGGTGTTCGATGCTCTGTATCGTCGGCCAGACGGCAAAAGTTCAAAGAGAAGGTGACTTGGGTGTGAGGGGTCCAGAATGATATTCCGAGCCCTTTTCTTCACTCTGGATATATACAGTTCTTGTAGTGTGGGTAGGGGAGCCGATAATCCTTTCAGCAGTCCGAACCGTCCTTTGTAGTCTTCTGATGTCTACTTTTGTAGCTGAGCCAAACCAGACAGTTATTGAAGTGCACAGGACGGATTCAATGACGGCTGAGTAGAACTGTGTGAGCAGCTCCTGTGGGAGGTTGAACTTCTTCAGCTGGCGAAGGAAATGCAACCTCTGATGGGCCTTTTTAACAATGGCGTCAATGTGAATGTCCCACTTCAGGTCCTGAGAGATGGTCGTGCCCAGGAACCGGAATGACTCCACTGCTGTCACAGTGCTGTTCATGATGTTGAGTGGGGGAAGTGCAGGTGGGTTTCTCCTGAAGTCCACGATCATCTCCACTGTCTTGAGCGTGATCAGCAGCTGCTCGACCTCCCTTCTGTATGCAGCCTCATCACCGTCCTGGATGAGGCCGATGATTGTAGTGTCATCTGCAAATTTCAGGAGCTTGACAGTGGGGTGATAATAGATAACCGGAATTATATAAAAGCATCATGTGTGTTATGCAGCTGGAAGTTCAGTATAACAAAAAGTTATTTAAATTAACATGAAGTCCAGTTCAGCACAGGGATGTGTCAGCAGGTGCAGAGGGCAGACGGGGTCTGGATCACTGGGAGCTCAATGTGTTGTTTCAAACCACCATGAAGCAGAATCCAGCTGGTGGTGGTCATTCTCTGGGTGCCTCACAATCCTTGCAGGGATGACCTTTGTCCCCTGAAGCTGCCACAATCTCCAGATGACTCAAAATGGGTAGAGAAATAAAGATCAGGTGGAAAGAATTAGCTTAGTTGCCATTCAGGATAGATGTACTGGAGTATGAGGTTATGGGATGAATTACTGTATGCGTATGCCAGATTAAAGAGATGCGTCTTGAGTCTACTTTTAACTGGGAAACTGTGTCTGAGCCCCGAATACGTCAAGAAGGCTATTCCAAAGCTTAGGAGCTATGAAAATGCTCTCCCCTTTTTAGTAGATTTTAATATTCTGGGTACTACCAGAAGTCCGGAGTTTTGTAATCCTAAAGAGCGTGGTGGATTATAGCGTATCAGAAGACTGGATAGATGTGTGGGAGCTAAACCAGTTAGAGCCTCGTACGTAAGTAATGCTAGTTTGTAATTAATTCTTATATATACTTTTGTAAAAAAATAATAATAATATAAAAATAAATATTCTCAGTTTATGTAATCCATATGAATCTAAGAAGAGATACAGTCTTTCTGCCACACTTCATTATCTGATAATCTGACATTATCATTATCTGAGACAGGACACGCCCACACGTTGTTCACAAGGAAACAGTCAGGCTAATCTACATACAAGGGCAGGCCCCACATACACACACCTACACACGCACAGATCCGATCATTTTCCTGCGCGTGTGGAAGATGTTAGGCGCTGTACAGGTTTCCTAAACTCTACAGAATGTTCTGGACAGTGGGAGGAGTTTAGATTTACCTCAGAACACGATTCCAACAGAGAACAATTACAGATGGTTGTCAGTATCAGCTGTGGTGTAAATGTTTATAATATATTCACCCCGTTTTGGAGAGCTTCATGTTATGGTAGCTAGGTTTTGGTTAGCTTATGACACTGCTATCTATAATGTTACTTAGCACAAACAGTTTAGCTCCCGTTTCCTCAATACAGCAATACTTACAGATGTTTCTGATATTAAGGTGTAAATGTAAATCGTAATGCAAAAAGTGTAAATAGTTGTATAACATTGCAAAAGTTTATGTTGTCTTTATGCATGGTCAATAGTTATTCATGATTATTGACAGTAATTTTATTATCATCATGCTTATGTTTATTTTTCCTTTTTGATAAATAGTTGTGACCATGAAAATGATTAGCCACCTGTTTTATAGAGACCAAATGCAAACAAGCAGGCGAGATACAGACGGACCATCACTATGTCATGGGAACCTGGACCACGACTGGGGTTTTGCTTCGGGACGGGTCTCTTGTATTTTTTTAAACGGTTGACCACACGATAAGGCTTCACCTATGACTGGATACAACCAGCACATGGACTGACCTCAGATGCCAGGAATGTTACCACTGCTGGGCACAGGGTCTGTGTGAATTGCAAATCAGTTTATGGTAAGCAGCCATAAACACCATGGAAATGCCAGGTATGCGATGTTCACTTGTGTCTTGAATTAAACAAGAACTGCTTTTCGAGAGAGGCACAAAGATATATGACTGTGTATAGGGTGTAAAAGTGGGCTTTTACAAACCTAACACCCTTTCTTCATAGTGCACTGTTCCTGTTCCCACTGTTTTACCCTGAATGTCTGTTTGCACGGCCATGTTTACAGTAAGCCAGAAATGTGCCTTCTGAGTATAAGATCATCTGTGTCACTCTTCCCTCAATCGTGGACATTTACTTTGCACTAGGTGAAAGAGGTGACATACACAGGACATGTGAGAACTACTTCAGGGCCCATAAACCTGCAGACCGTGTGAAAGTGTCCCTGAGAGGTTGTTTTTTTTTTTTTAATCAAAACTTATTTGCTGTTCGTTGTTAAATTATCATATTGTTACAAATGTGCATATTGTATATATTGTTACATATTACACAATGTAAATATTGTTTGTGTTGACCAATAAAGCTGATTTTATACTGATTCTGTTTTATATTTTAAATATTGGATGACAATCTTCCATGGATTTTATATATGATTTTTATATGGATTTTAATCTTTTCACTGGATTTTATACCATACCTACATTAGATGAGGTGGTGAACAGCATAGTATCATGGCACTATAATGCTGGTCACCAACATGCCAGCAAAATGTATGCTGCTATGCTGGGGACCAGCATCAGTAAAGTGACCAGCATACCAGCAAAATGTATGCTGGTCACCAGCATACCAGCACCAACACACAACATATGCTGGTCTATGCTGTTTTTTTCAGCAGGGCAGTAGTCAGATTTACCATACAAGGGGGTAAACACTTGTAACCATGTTTAAGTGTTGTGTAGCAATGGTCCAGTGTCCTTTCGCCCCTAGTGGGGCAGGTGATGTGCTGATAAAAGTTCGGTATTGCATCTGCAGAGTCCCATTGTTGTGTCTGGTGCTGTGTGAGTGCCTTGTGCAGCTCGCATAAGGCTGTGTCTGTGTCTGCCCTAGGTGGAATACAATCGGCGCAGATTATGTAAACTCCAGAGGAAGGTAAAAAAGGATGACATATGATAATTCCAGGGAAGTTAAGGATTGTGGTCCAGTATCGCTAAGTTTAGCCATGTCTCGGTGAAGCAGAGAAGATTGCGGTCCCAAATGTCTTTACCCTGAGGTCATCAAGCTTGTTTTCCAGCAACTGGATGTTAGCAAGCAGGATGCAAGGTAGAGGCAAGCAGTGTGCACGGCCTCTCAGTCTGTTCCTGATGCCAGCTCGTTTCCTCCAGGGCCGTTGCTTTGGGTTGTGTCTTTTGTTGTCCTTCAGGATCTCTCAGCCAGCATGGGTCGGGGATTAAAAACATTGAATTGTGAGAACATTGTATACCAATAGAAATTAAAGGTAACGCTATCGTACCTAATCTTATCAATGGTGTAGAATTTGGTAATTTAAGGTTACTAAAATTTAATGTAAAACACAAAAACATAGAAAAAGATGTCTGAGCTAAATTACTATTACTAATATTACTGCTAATCTTCTAAGTAACACCTACCGTTTATTTACCAAATGTTGGTGAATCATGTGCCTTTATACTCTTTATACCGCAAATATTTATAGCTGAAATGTAGCAGGCTATGAAAATTAGTGCATTTTTACAAGCCAATTCAGACACTGTTTGCACAATTGTGGCTCTTGCAAAGCGGTGAGCTGCTGTTTTCTCCTTTAAATGTTGCTGTCAGATAGTGGGTTTTTAATAATTTAAATAAAATGCATTGCTAGTAACATTTGGACATTATAATTGCATAACCAAAATCAACATCATAATTCACTCCAACCCAGAAAAACTTCCATATTTCTTGTACTCTTTGAACCAATAATACTGTATATTATGAAACATCAGTAGTAATGGCAAAATGTGAATGGCATAATCGTATCAGAATTTAAATTATATAGCTTTTTGTTCATACAATAATAATAATATTAATAGCAACTAATTTTTACATTTTCATACTATTGGGCTTGGCCTTTTTTCATTTTTTTGTGCTTTTTGGACAACCCGTGAGTTTCTTCGTCTAAACATAATCCAGCTCCAAACGACTAAACTCGCTATAATGGATACTATTCAGCTTTTGCAATGTATGGAGTGCGGGATGTTTAGACATTCTTTCTCCGTCGTTAGCGGTAACTTTATTTGTGATAGTTGTGTGTTAGTTAGCACTCTGACGGAGAAGATATTAGCATTAGCGGAGCGCATCCAGACTTTAGCGAGGGTTAGAGAGCGCGAGAGCAGTGTTATTCCCGTAGCGGGAGGTCTGGGTGCCGCAGGTGGAGATAACCAGCCCCTGACTCCAGCATTAGAGCCCTCACAGCGGGGCGAGTGGGTGACGACTCGGCGGCATACTCGTTCAGCCAAAGCTAACGCTAAGGCTAGCCCACTGGAGCACACCTCTTCTGCGCTTCACGTGTCCAACAGGTTCGCTCTCCTCAGTGATGCACCCGCTGAGAAACCTGAAAGAGCTCTGGTTATAGGAGACTCTATACTGAGGTACGTGAAATTTAAACGAGCGAAGGCAATGTCCGAAGAAGTAGTTTGCTCTGGTCCCATCCCAATGAGACGTGGCGACATAGCTTACAGCAGGTTATGGTCGCTGAACCGCTGGATGTCCAGGTGGTGCTTGGAAAATAATGCGGTCCACTCGGGAAGGTGCTGCTCTCATTTCTTGTAGTATAGCGCATAGTCTCAGAAGAGGCCTAGTTAATCGGTGACAATCCAGAGCCAAGGCCAGGGAGCAGACAGACAGGCTAAACCAACCGTCTGCTAGCTGCACAGAGTCGTCACTCAGGGTTCATTATATTGAGACTTTAGAAAGACTCAGAACGTCTGTTTTAGTAATTTAATTAACATAGATACCACAAACTCAGATCACCCTGAATGCGAAGCCGGCACCTCTGATCTTCATAGATCTTAGATTAAAAATATAATATCTCACGCATCTAAAGCAGTTATTGTTAATGAAACTATCACAGATCAGGAGTTTGATATATTATGTTTAACAGAAACCTGGATTAAACAGGACGAGTATGTAGTTTTAAATGAAGCTAGTCCTCCTGGATACAGCTACATACACCAGCCTCGGCTAACTGGTAGAGGAGGAGGAGTCGCAGTTATTTATAATGATAATCTGTCTATACTACTTAAGAACACGGACACAAATTTAATGCATTTGAAGTTCTCTATAGTAACATAAATAGTGTAGCTACAAATATTAAGTCTGCTTAGTCGATCCCGCTAATTATCATTTACAGGCCTCCAGGGCTGTACTCTGAATTTCTCTGTGAACTTGCAGATTTCTTCTCAATCCATTTTGATGCATACACATTCACATTTCATACTTAAATAATTCTTTTGATTGTGTAAAGCTCCTTTGTGACGATGACAATTGTTAAAAGTGCTATACAAATGAAATTGAATTGAATAAAATCATTAGTTGTGAGCCCAAAATTGTATGTACATGTTGTAAATGTAAATTCTCATACATCATTACACTGCCATTCTTCATATCACATTTTAACTTTAATTTTGTCACAGAAAAATACCAATACATGTCTTGAACGTGTTTTTAAGTCAATTACGATGAAAGAAAAAAAGGAAAAAAATGTATATATAGTTGCAAGCAACGATCAGCAGGATCAAGCACCTTGGCCATCGCCCCCAGGCACACCCACCAGAAAGATAGTGGGCACAGTGCGCTCATGCATTTAAAGCAATACCAATATGGCATAATTTTAGAAAAGGGGAAATTTTATGATTAGTCCTCCAAAAAGCCCGAGATAAAAAAAAAAGCATCATACTATGATGTCACTCAATCTGATGTTACTTAATCTAATGTTATTAAACACTAAACATAGGTTTAAGATATCAAAAATCACTCTGCAATTTTGCATCCTCAGTGTATTGAGATCACATAGGCCCGATTTGGTGGCGATAGTATAAATCCTCTTAGGAGGAGTACCTCAAAATCCAGGGTGTTTTGAAAAACAACTGACTTCACAACTGACAAAATAACTGACTTCCTGTTGAGAGAGCCTGATGTGTAATGCAGAATTTGTTCAGCTTAATAAGATCTAAATGTGTGCCGGGTTACATGTGCATACATGCAAGTATGTACGAGCTATGCAGCAAAATCTCATGTGAGGGCCCCATACCATGCGCGGGGCCCAACTCTCAGGCATCCAAATGATAATAGATTCCAACCTGTCTGCCGATTTCCATGATATTTTAAGCATGTTTAAGATCCCCTAAAAGCCCTGGATGCTGAGAAAAAAATCCTTGAAGAACAAGAGGGCCCTCAAACACTATGATGACAGAGGGCTGATGTCATAGTGCTTTGGCCCTATTAAAGAAAAAAAAAAACTTCATGCATGCCCCTTCAGGGGAATTGAAACTAGTCATGTCACTCATGAATTGATTTAAATATTACATAACATTAACACCACATGACAATAACACTTTATAATTTATTATCAATTATATAAGAGTAAATTGGTGGCAGGATCATGGGCAGAAAAGATACAGGACAAATCAACAAAATCAATGCTGCCCATGATGAAAAGGCACCAAAACATGCAATAAAATCCAGCACACCATAGATCAGGTCCAGTAGGCAAAGCTGCCACACAAACAAGTCTAATCCACAGAGGCACCAATCCGTCCTCCACAGCACCCAAAGGATCCGCAGAGGTCTTGTGGATTTATGCTCCGACAACATGGACAACCTACACAAAATGTATCAGTGTATATGATACATCACGATGTGTATATAATTACATGTATATGACTTTTCCAGCAAGCAGAACTGCATGCAATACAAGGTAATTCAAAAAGAATTAACCGATTTAACTATGCAGTATTTTATTAATGAAAAGTAACACAAAATTCCAGCCAATTACCAAGTATTCTACTCACAATCAACTTTTATTTCCTGTCTTACAAGATATCAATGCGATAAGAGAATTCCTACTAGGTGCATATCAAGATTCGCTGAGTTGATCGCTGTTGTTATTCGATGTTTAAAGTTTAGGGTGGCAGCCTTTTTCAAAACTCCTTTTTCAAATGGTGACTGACTCATTCCATAACTTAAGAACAGAAGCAATTAGTGATGAAATCAGTTCATTCTTTTTGAATTACCGTGTATAACAATTTTTCCTCACCATAAAAACAAAAGGAAAAAGATTTAAGTGCGTAAGAAAGTACATCAGAAGTACTGATTAGCATATAATTATATATTATACTCCATAGAGTCACTCTCCATGCCAAGCAGTTTTGGGATACAAGTGCTTGTATCCCAAAACTGCTTGGCATAGAGAGTTTGATACTCAATGGAAGAACTTGTACTCAGTCTGACAAAAAGTGGTGTTGGGACATCCTTATTTGTATTACATAAATGTTTCCCACACTGTGTGCGTCTTATTGTTTCACTCCTTTGTGGATCAGATGGTGTTGTTGGAGTGCACCTAGCTGAGTAAAACGTTTCCCACACTGGGAGCACTGATACGGCTTCTCTCCTGTGTGAATGCGCTGATGAGTTCGGAGATCACTAGAAGTAGTAAAACTCTTCCCACACTGTGAGCACTGATACGGCTTCTCTCCAGTGTGAATGCGCTCATGTTTTCGGAGATTACTAGCAGTAGTAAAACTCTTCTCGCAATGTGAACAGGGGTACGGCTTCTCTCCTGTGTGAATGCGTATATGCGAACGACAAGTACTCAATAAAGAAAAACTCTTCCAACAATATGAGCACTGATACGGCTTCTCTCCTGTGTGAATGCGCTGGTGTATTTGAAGAGCATTAGAAGTAGTGAAACTCTTCCCACACTGTGAACACTGATGTGGCTTCTCTCCTGTGTGAACGCGCTGGTGTGCTCGGAGATTACTAGACGTAATAAAACTCTTCCCGCACTGTGAGCAGGAGTGCGGCTTCTTTCCTGTGTGAATGCACATATGTGAACGACAAGTACCCAACGAAGAGAAACCCTTCCCGCAATGTGAGCACTGATACGTCTTCTCTCCTGTGTGAATGAACTGGTGTGTTCGGAGAGCACCAGCCTTAGAAAAACTCTTCCCACACTGTGAGCAGGGGTACGGCTTCTCTCCTGTGTGAGAACGCTGATGAGTTTTAAGATTATGCTGCTGACTATAACTTTTCCCACACTGTGAGCATTGGTACGGCTTCTCTCCTGTGTGAACACGCTGGTGTCTCAGGAGTTGCCCAGCAGCAGTGAAACTCTTTCCACATTGTGAACACTGATGCGGCTTCTCTCCAGTGTGAATGCGCTGGTGTGTTAGGAGACTACCAGCAGCAGTGAAACTCTTCCCACACTGTAAGCACTGATACGGCTTCTCTCCTGTGTGACTGCGCTGGTGTGTTTCCAGATGACTTTCTTGACTTGATTTCTTCCCACTATTTTGGTCCTTCATTTTTTTGCAAGAGGTCTTAGTACCAGATAATGTTTTCGTACTACTAAAAGGGCCATCTCTTGATGTATTTGTAGAGCTCATATTGAGGACAGTGGACACACCTGGAGAGGCAGAAGACGACTTGCAAGAGTGTGATGTTTTTAAGTGTGGTCTTTAAAAAAGAAAGAAAGAAAAAATACTGTAAATGCAAATAACCTTTTTTAAGTCTAGGTTTTTTTTTTTTATCACAAAAATCTCAGCATTATGAGGACATGGCCAATAAGCTTGTTCACATGAAAATAATTCAGACGAGCTGATATCCATAGTGGTATGGCAATGATATAAAAAAAGAGAGAGAGAGCGAAGTGATTAACTTTAAAAAAAATAATAATAATAATAATAAGTGATTTATATGGTTTATTGAATTAACTTCACAAACTCTTCTCTTTTAAGGCTCAGTGACCAGTTTTATTTACAGTAAACTGTGTTGTGGTTGAATTTTCACATCCAGTTTTTTTTTTAGTTCTTCGATGTTTGAACACTGCAAACATGATCTACATTATATAATTCCTTCATGTCATCATGATTAGCCTTTTTTTATTAATAAGAATTCAGCTTTATTGCTGATTCTCCTGTTTTTATGTTATTTTTATTTTCTATTAGCTGTCAACACCTCATCAGTTTATCTGCACCCAGTGTTCCACCTTCACAGAGTTAAAAAGGATTGAAGCTAAAAAATAATCTGCTGATCTTTAATGTTTAAAGGTGATATTATTATTTCGGGTTGAAGCCCACGTACATGTCTGTCGGTCTTTCTGTTCGGCAGAACTCTCTGTCTAGCTCATTAATACTACGAAATTAAATAAAAGCGGAATGTCTTGACGTCGGCCAAATACACTCCTAATTGATGTATCTAATTAATATCTTTTGGTGCGGGTGTTTACATTGAGCAAATAGCTTATTTTAAAGTAGATTATTAAATCTGGCACAAAACTGCTCATAACTTCACTTTGACTAATGATTTTGTCTAATCTAAAATCTAAAGTTTCAGAATTCTGTCCAGACAGTTTTTTACGTGATGCTGTGACAAAATCAGACTGGACAGACAGAAAGACAAAAAAAAAAAAAAAAAAAATGGAAAGAGCGAGTTCATTTAATGTAGATTACAAACAGTTTATAGCTCATGATATGATATTTAATGTTAATATAATTCAGTCAAGATTTAGAAGTGTATTTGAGTGAAACCACAAAAACATAGACAATAAGAAATATTTTGATATATTTATAATATATTTGATGCATTTAAAACTCCTAAATATCCGATTTAAACGTAGATCTCAAGCACTTTTCAGCTGAACTTACCTCAGACACAACAAGCTTATAGTTTTAATTCATTCTCATCAAACAGTCTCTGTCATTAAAATCTCCGTGTTGACGCGTACTAGCGACATCACACAGCAAACCTGAGGAAAAATACTGAATTGTAAAAAAAAATTTAATGTGAAGAAAATAATCAACATGAGGTGAAACAATAAAGCTGAACCCCGAAGTGAGTGGACAGCGCGCGCAGGATGTGTGAGGACGCAACAAAAAAATGCAAACTTTCCCTGCGTTCTCCTTTCACCTCGTTCTTCTTCTTTGCGTTAACGGTAAGTTATACTTACAGTGCGATACCGCCATCTACTGGACACATAATGAGTTATCTTTCGTTTTAATTTAGTCTGACGTTATCACATAAATGTACAACTGGATTACGGCAGGGAGAAGTGTTTAAATGAATTGAAGGGGGGGAAATAATATTATTGCTTGATGCTTATGTCCAGCTCGACATGCTTAATCCATCTACTTTTTGTCAGCCAAAGACAGTATTTACGTTTTACAGTCACAGGCCTTGTTTCATCCACACCTTGTTACCAAGGTACAAAGGTAATTAAAGATCATTAAGACTGAAATTTCCACAAACAGTTTTGTACCTGAGTGCCCACCAACATAAGTGGACTTCACATTAACTTCAAAGCATTTCCCATCATACTAAACTTTCAGCCTCATAGCACACAGAATGACCGCAAATCAACCACTAAACGACATCACCCAAATGAGGATGGGTTCCCTCAGGGAGAACTCCCTCACTCATCATCTATACCGCTTAATCCTGTATTCAGGGTCACGGGGAGGCTGGAGCCTGGACAAGCTGCCAATCCATCGTAGGGTAACTAATAATTATAATTTATACATATTTCCTCACATCTTTCAAAACTTATGTCCATATTTAGATATATTTTATGGTTCTGGGTAAAACAAAAATAAGAGAATTAGTCATATAATTAGACTTGGAGACAGACAGATGATAGGAAGCACATTAGCATATCCCGATTAGATCAAAAGATTCCAGCAAGCCATAGAAAGTATATATATTACCATGTCAGGAATGAGGATTCGTAAGGGTAGCTCAGTGGTTAAGGCATTGGACTACGGTTCAGAAGATCCCAGGTTCAAACATTACAATCACCAAGTTGCCACTGTTGGGCCCTTGAGCAAGGCCCTTAACTCTCAATTGCTCAGATGTAATGAGATAAAAATGTAAGTCGCTCTGGATAAGGCCGTCTGCCAAATGCCTAGATGTAGAAGGTGGTTTGAGGACATATAACAAAGAGAAATGTGATTAGAGACATGAGAAAGAACACACAATATCAGAAAACCTTACAATAAGGGAACATAAGGTAAAAATAAGAAGCTTTATAATTTTTTTTTTTAAAGATCAGTTATTTAGGGAGTTAAAAGTATATAGACCATTTTAGAGCCTACAGTACATCATGAGTAAGTAATGCTGTTCCTTGGGGGCAAATCAACAGAAACTTGGAGACAAAATGTCATTTTGCTGCAATGTTGTGTGGAAGAATTAAAAGAGCGTTGGCTTTAACTGTAAGTTTTATTGCATACCAGTGTTTAATTAGAATTAAAATAATTTAAGATTATGAGAAATTATCGTGTTTTAACTCTTTTTACACTACGCTACCCATCATTGATGGTAAAAGAGTTAATAGTTTAAAATAATAATAATTAAAAGGTTAAAGCTAAAAATAAACTGATGAGCTAAAAAACAGTTAAGGGTTGAAGCCCCCACATGCCTGCCTGTCTTTCTGTATAGCAGAACTCTGCCTAACGTTTTGTAAAGTTTAGTGTCTCTCAGCTTCGGTATTGTACATGCCCCTTACCTTGGACAGTTGCAGATATGTTTACTCTCCCAACTTATGTTTTATCTTATTGTGGCACATCACTGCTTGTTATTAATTACACACTTTTGTCATATTAGACAAACTGGTTTTACATTTCACGCAGAAAGAATGAGCATAGAGTACAATGAGCTGTCAATCCATCTTTAAAATTTCTTTTTTTGGTAGTCATGCTGTCATATGCGTTCATTTGTGTTTCTTGAGGATTACTGAGTGATGCGTATAGCCACACCCGCCTTTAAAAAAAAGTGCTATTTTCTTCCAAAAAGGCCCTGGATGCTGTGATGTTATCTAGCACATGAACGTTGCTACATAAATTCTACTCAATATTTTGATTTAATTTATGGTGCTGGTATAACTTCTGGCACTACTGCCAAAGTTTTATTAAATACTGTCCAGACAGTAAGTGATGCTGTGACAAAATTTGACTGGAATTCAATGTTTTAATGACATTCTTAATTTTTTTTTAAATTTGGTCGATCAAGATAATGACACCAATTAGTTATTATATAGTTTGTTGTCGGCTGTTATTCTTTGTCAATTCATTCATTCTCTTTAGGGACAAATTCAAATTAAGCAATATAAGCAATATATAAATATACATTGTATATGAAAAATATGAAGAAGAAAAAACCTTTGGGTGTGAAGTGTAAGACTGGGCTTCCATAAGTTACTTTGCTACCCCAATGTAGTCCACTATTTTAATTTGTTGGTCATTCTTGTCCAATAATGATTTATGTTAACTAACCTAGATAACCCCCTTAAAGCCCTATGGGGTCTGTGGCCTTTCTGAAGACCTGCAATGAGTCAGGACCCTTCTTAAATCTGTGTTTTAAAGTTGTAAGTTTTAAATCTTTACCAATTTAGTACAGTAGCTAATACAATGGCAAGAAAGAGTATGTGAACATTTTGTAATTTTATGGTTTTCTGTATTAATTTGTCATAAAATGAGCTAGCATCTCTATAGGGTTGAGGTCTTGGCCTGTATTAACTATGCGTCTCAGAATCACTCATTGGAATCGGGCTCAAAGTTCATTTCGGATTCCCAGCTCAGAGTCGGACTTAAAAGTTCTTTATGAAGCGTACTACTCTTTTTTACTTTTTAACACTTTTTTTTTTAACACATAGAGCATTTGACATCACTTTTTATGAGACTGAGAACAATAAAGTAAGCTGTAAATTATAGTAGATATTTTGTAGATATAGGATTTTGTAGTTTTTTTTTTTTTATAAACGGTGGAAAAGAAAAAAGGGTGAAATCAGCATCAGTTGTGTGAAAGCTTTATGCACACAGACAAAACTTATGAACGTATGATTCGACTGAAGTCATCCTAATCAGACTGCTACAATCACAACTGTTTCAAGCCACCATAACAGAGCTGTCTAGGACTGCCATAATCTGATCAAAATAACTTCGAAAAGAACATGTATCTGGAGAGAGGATGAGAGGAGTAGGTAGTAAAAAATGTAAAGAAATAATTAAAGCAAAATTCTGCCCTACTCTTACCTCTAAAGATAAAGAGTGAGTGGACAGCAGTTTGTGAAAGCATCAATTCCACCTGTCCGTTTGCTGTATGTACACCTAAGGAGTGTAAAAAATGAGGTGTTGATGAAGTGCTGCTTATAACAGGGAAAGAAAAACAGATGTGTACACACAAATCATTTAATACAAATATATAAAATGTATATTTAAATACAGTTATGTTAATATGTGTGCCATGAATGATGCCTACAACCCTATGAATGCAGCTTGTTTTTCACTGATATAATATACATAATTTTTATGACAAACAAATGCAGAAAACACATGAAATTCCAAAAGGTTTACATACTTTTTTTTTGTTTTGTTTTTTGTACATTTACGTACAGTAGAGCAAACTGGACTTTCATAATGTGGCTAATGTTAATATGTTAGGTTCATGTGTTGACTTTTTAAACTTATGTCAGAGTACACATACGAGAAAATACTATTTCAAACTCTTGCAGAACAACAATGAAAATGGAGAATAGACAAATAAACACAGATTGTTTTTGTACAGAAAAAAAATTGATTGGCATTTTCAACACCTAAGGGTTAACCTAAACTTTGATGTCTGAACTAATCATTAAATAAAATGCCTATTTAGCTGTCTTAGCCTCACTAGTCTTGGAGGAAGCCTTCATTCTCTTGATGGCTTTCTGTGGGGAGAATTTGCAGTGACGATATAAAGAGAAAAAGAATGACTAAAACTCACAATACATAAAAACACAGAACTAATTTAAACTCACTAACCTTTGAAATGACTGCAGTGCATAAAATCTTTTTAATACACTGTTTTGTTTTCTCCTTTCTGGATGCGCTGGTGTTTTTGCAGACTACCTTGCTGTGTAAAACTCTTCCCACAGTCAGAGCACAGGGATGGTTTCCCATATTGTGGACGCTGATGATGTTTCTCTTTCTCTCCTGTGTGAATGTGCTGGTTTGACGGGACGTCACTTGGATGGGTAAAATTCTTTAAATACTTCTTCTCTCCTCTGTGACCGCGCTGATGTGAGTCCCCCTGTGTGCAACTCTTTCCACACTGTGAACAGAAATCTGGCTTCTCTTTTGTCTGAATACATGTGAATAGTACATTTGCAATCAAGTAAAAAGCAATACCCGAGCAGATGTATATGGCTGTACGGCAATGACAAACAATTAAAACTCACTTGGTGTCTTGCCATTAAAAATATACATCCATTTATTTAATTGGCTTACGTTAAAGAACTTCACCCATGCTTTTTTTTCTGAGCTCAACAAATTGAAAACAAAAAAAAAATGCTTTATTTACTGACTGCGGAATGTTTGGGTTTTACAAACATCCAATTGTTAGTTACAGTCTCTCCACTTCAAACATTATCTAAATACCTTGTTCATTCACGAAGGCACTTCTTGCTTCTGAACCGTAAGTGCTACTGTTTCTGATTTGTTGTTGATTCTTCAGTTTTGATGTTATTTTATTTTTCCATGGGCTGGCTTAACCTCAACAGTTCATCTACACTCAGTGTTCCATCTTCAAAAACTCCCTATGTCAACACCATGACCAAAGTAACAGTACAGGACAGTAAAAGTCAAAACTTTGGGCAAACCTTCTAATTCTTCTAATTCAATGGTCTTCCCTCAAGTATTTCATAAAACAATGCAATAATCTCCATTGAACAGTTGATATTGAAATGTCTGTTACTCATGCTCTGTAAGTCCTTCATAACGCCTCTAATCCGAGGTGCTGTTTGTTAATTGGTGATTTCTGTGGCTGGTAACTCTAAATGAACATCTCCTCTGCAGCAGAGGTACGTTTTGGTTTTGCTTTCCTGGGAAGGTCTTCATGAGAGCCAGTTTCAGTGTCAGGGTGCTTGGTGGGTTGTGTAACAGCACTTGACAATACTGTTCTTGCAGGAACTCTTTAGAACAGCTGATCTTCGTGTTTTAACAACTGTTGTTACATAATTAAGTCATGAACTGAAACGAAAATATCTGTGTAGGAAGCTGCAAACAGGGTGAGGATCAGTCAAACACTGCTACAGTTTTATGCCACATGTCATACATCACGGCAAGACTGAGCAAAGCAACAAGATTCCAGGTTGTTATACTGCATCAGCACAGTCTCTGTGTAGGAGATTTAGTAGGCGAGAATAAGGTGCAAGATTCTATCACCAAATCATCGATGTTTCTTTTTATAAGATGTACATCCCAATAGGACTCTTTATATCTTCCCTTTCTATGTGCATCTAAAGGCTTCGTGTGCCATTGAGGAGGTGGTTAGCTTCACCTGATTGAGTTCACACGTCATTTATAGGTGGGGTATTGAACCTTTCCCAAATCGGTGATTCTGTTTTCGTATTTATTTATTTTTTTAATCTAACATGTTGGTGTTATGTCTTTCACTAGGATGTTAAAAAGCTGAACTGAGTACATACAGCTGGATAAAAATCAAGGAAGCGATTCTTTTCTATACCTACTGCATAGAAATGCATTAAAAACAAATGCAAGAAAGTTACAAGAGAAAAGCAGGGCTGTTCAAAATCAAGGCCAGAGTGACCAGTGTCCATATATATTAATGGGTTAAAAACGGTAACTAAGCATATTTATGTTAAAACTCTTAGGTAAAACTGGATTTAAAGGTTGACCTGTAAAACGTACAGTTTTATTTGATCCGAGCTTGGACCGGTGCTGCATCCAGTGGCTGGAGTTTGGGCATTGGCCATGATTTGAACCCATGACCTCTGCATGGCAGGTGAGAAACCTACTAGTGAGGTAACAATGCTCTGTACAGTTGTTGACAAGTTTATATTATTGCACCTGCTTTTGGCATTCTTAAAGTAACAACTCGTGCATGTAATCTAAGCATAATAATATACAAATTTTCTGAAACATTTATGGAAATCTCGTGTAATAGTCAGCAGATTGCAGCACTGCAGCTTGTTAGATTTCTGAGAAAGAGAAAACTCTTTTTTTTTTTTTTTTCTTTTTTGGATTTTCCCCCCAATTTTATCCCTAATTGAATCGTATCCAATCTCTCCCCATCACTAGGGGGCTAAACATTAAGCTACTACTACTACCACTTAGTCGGGAGGGCCGAAGTCTATCACATGTTTCCTCCAAATCACATGATGCCAACCGACAGCATCTTTTCAAACTGCTCGTTCATGCAACGTGGAGGGCGGCGTAACACACTCAGAGCACAGCGCTATCCGCTCCTTCCACTAGTGTGAGCTCACAGACACCACTGATTAGCTCTAGMGCCGTGATTAATATGAGAGTTCTAAGTACCTCTCATCCCTCCCCTCTGAGGGAGCTCGGCCAATCAGCGCTCTCTAGGCCTCCGGGTGTAAGAGGTTACAACATCACCCGGGAATCGAACTTTCGATCTCCG
Source organism: Clarias batrachus (assembly GCA_003987875.1). NCBI lineage: Eukaryota > Metazoa > Chordata > Actinopteri > Siluriformes > Clariidae > Clarias > Clarias batrachus. The sequence continues at coordinate 13,167 of QMIH01003528.1, read as the reverse complement.
TATGATAGGGCGAGCGCTTTACCACTACACCTCCTTTTTGTGCTAAAGACACAAGTTTCATCCCATACTTCCCCTGGGAGCTACCAGTCTGTTCAGCAGCTGTGTTTCCACCAGGTGTGCCACAGCAGGCCCCAGTAGCAGCTCTCTGTACTACTCACAGCTTGCTGTGTATGACTGATTCAAGTATCCATGCTGACGCGTGGCCAACACCAAAAGCTCCTACAGTCAGCATGGTATAAATCAGACCTGGACCATGGAGCAACTGAAGAAGGTGGCCTGGTTTAATGAATCACATACTTTACCATATGTGGATGGCAGTGCATATTCAGCTTACCTGGGGAAGAGATGGCACTATGGGGAAAAGTTGAGCCAATGGAAGCAATGTGATGCCCTTGGCAATGTTCATCTGAGAAACCTTGGGTCCTACCATTCATGTGGATGTTACTTTGACATGTAGGCCCAGATGCTCAATTGGATTGAAGAACATGATAAAGAGTTTGAGGTGTCAACTAGGCCTCCAAATTCTTCAGATTTCAATACAATTGAACCATGGAGGGCCATCTCGCAATTTATGGAACTGCCGCTAACACCTTGGTGCCAGATACCATAGGAAACTTTAAGAGGTCTTGTGGAGTACAGTTAAAACTCCCTGAAATGCCAATAGGAAGAAACCTTGAGAAGAACCTGACTCAACAGGGAAGCCATCCTCATTTGGGTGAAAGGGATTACTGTGTTATAACACAGTATGGCTGATCGGTGTATGGTCAGTGKACTGGGTGGCCCAAACGTTTGGCTAAATTMGTTAAAAATGTTTTTAAAAGCAAATGGGCAGATTGCCCATTTGCCAAGTCTGAGGCAGTGCCAATTCAATTGTATTGCGATTCTGTCAGTATCACAGTGTACAATGTTACAAATATCTTGATTCGAGATTACATTTGTTTTCCATATTTTGTAAGAAATAGTTTTTTACCCTCTTTTACCTTTCGCTTTCCGGTTTCTCACTTTGTTTTTCTCATGTTTTATTAATAAAAAAAAAAGGTTGTCTGTTTTTTTTTCCAGTGAATTTTTATTGTTGACAAMTGTGTAACAGAATTTGGTCCACTTAAAGCACACTGGTTAAAATGATCCTTGACATGGAGAACAGCCTAAAAGTTATTTCATTGTACTGAAATTATCCAACTTAATCATTCTTTAAAACATTTCTAATACTACGCTCTGTTTCTACACAATTACTGATTAAAATCCACATTCATTAAACTTCAAAAGTGCTACAAGTCCATTGCAAAACATGGCAAATCATTTCAACAACCTTCACAGAAGGCAAACCTTACATATTCAAAATTACAAGAAGTATTCATAACTCTTTATTTACTCAATATGCCATTTTGTCGGTTCTTTATTATACAGAAAGCCTGTATTAAAAAAAAAAAAAGGGACAAGGAAACAGGATTCGGAATGCAGCAAACCTTAAATGTGTACACTACATTCTGTACCTTCTGCTTTCGAAATAAAAAAAATTACATATATATTAGCTTCCTAAAGAAGGTTTTATGCATTTAATCCCATGACATTATTACAGAGAAGTGGTAAGACATTGGATGGATATTTATCTTTCCAGTACAAAGAAAAAAAAAAGAAGAAAAAAGCCAAATATCAAACCAATGGCATAACACTATACGTTGGTATTTGTAACAGGTAAAAATGTCTCAAGAACTATATAAAATGTATGGCCAAGTCCCAGGCTGGTAAATGTCATGATCATTCTTAATTAGACAATTTATATCATAAAGCGCCAAGTTACTGGAATGTGGAGTTGAGTGGACATCCTGTGTTGTGTGTAGTAAAGACTGACATACCTCAGGTCAAAAATGTAGCTGTGAGGAGCTGCCAGGAGTGAGCCAGGCATAAAGTGGCGTTACGTGTAGCTTCCCAGGCAGTGTGTACATCTGTGTGTACTATTTAGTTTTGTAATAGTTTCGCTTTATCTACGTTTTTTTGAAAATCACTGAGGGCAAGTCAAATAAGTCTATAGCACTGTTCTTCTGACGCGTACCTTCAGTCTCCTCAGTTCCCTCCAGTAATCATCATCACAAGAGACTCACTAGCTTAGAACAACCAGTTTGGGACATAGGCTCTCAACCGGTGAGGTTATCCGAGATGTAGATGGGCTCATAGWTAWACCTGACTGAAGCATTCATTTGAACCAGTTTATGTGGCGCTCCCCTTTACACCAGATGGAGCGGCTTCATGACCAAAACACATTCCTGTTTTATCACACTGTTCTTTTACACCAGATCTATGCACTATTCAGGTTCTAGATGCATTCATGCAGTGTATGCTTATATTCTAAATAAGACATATTTCCATCTTACTGCATCAAAACCAGTTCTGAGCATAGCATGRAATGACTAGTTTAATAATGTTTAATAATCACAACAACAAAAAAAGGCTGTGTAGGGCAACTTATGGTTGAATGGCCTTACATGTTCAATAACACAACTGCACCAATGATCAAGTCTAATATTAAACATGATCAAACATAATAGGATTTGCTGGATCAAATGCTATTTTATGATTAAAATAAATAATAACGGACTATAATAGCTCTAAGATGTAGGTGATTACAACTAGAATTACTCTTGGACTCATATGCATGTTCTACTGAATGTTTAATCATCTTAAAACTCCAAACATCATTCTGAACACCATGCCTAGAGTGATATACAGTAGGAGGCTCAGTGATGTTTTGGTCTTATTTTGCTGCCTCATGTACTCATGTGTGTCTTAAATCTGTGCAGGACAGGGAGAAGTCTGGAGACTATCAAGGCATTCTGGACCAGAACATATGGCTCAGTGTCAGAAAACGTGCGCWGCAGGATAACAACCAAAAGCACACACTAAAAAACATCCRAGGAGAAAATTCTGGGTCATTCTGACCTGGCTTTCCATTTCTCCTGATGTCCATCCTGTGGAAGGTTTGTGGGAGAGGGCTGAGGACGTGTGTTGAAGAAGAGTCTGTTACCGGCAGAGAAATCTTATTCAGCTCTCTAGAGAAGATTGAACTGCAGTCATTTCCTCCAAAGGCGGTGCTACAAAATACTTAGGTAAGGGTACCGTTATTTCTGTCTAGCCGTTTTCATTTCTTGTCTTATTTTAAATAATATTTCAACTCKTAAACAATGTTGGGTGTAACGCGTTCCAAAGTACAAAGATAAATGAAACGAAGATGAAAGTCATTTTTCTTGCGTAAGCTCATAAATTGGCTGTAATCCAACTGATTGATGTAACCATGATTAAGGTGAGAACACTAAGTACCTCTCATCCCTCCCCTCTGATAGAGCTCAGCCAATCAACTCTCTCTAGACCTCCCACTGCAAGAGGTTACAGCATCACCCGGGAATCGAGCTCGCAATCTCCAGATGATGGGGCGAGCACTGCACCTCTTGGAAGCCATTTAAGTATTATTATTTAGTTACCTTAAAAAAAATTTTAATCTGTAATTCAGACAGCAGWCATTCCCGATCTGTTAGTGTGTGTGTTTGTGTGTGAAAGTCGTCCTACAAACCCCGCCCCCAATACCCCACCCCCTCTGTTATTCCTGCTGTTATCCTGCGGTGAATCATGATGGACCATACTTACTCTACAGCCACCATGTGAAACTGCATAGATGAGATAGGTATATTAGTAGTTAACAGATTATGTGCCAAACGTGTAGGGTTGCAGAGATCCTGAAGCCATCACAGAGAACCCGGGGCACAGGGAACCCTCAGGGCACCAACACATCACAGAGCACAAGCACATATACCCATATACTCAATMACACACTGCTGGGCAATTGGAAAACACCAATCAGCCTGCACCACATGATTGTTGGAGGAAACTGGAGTACCTGAAGGAAACCCACCAAGCAGGTGAGATTTGAACCAACCATGTTACAGGTGCAGGATGACCACCTATAGCTACCTTTCAACCTTAGAAGAAATCATCATTTTGAAGACGAAAACCTCTCCTTTTTTGGCGGGGGTTTAGCTAGATTTTAAACTTTATTTCTGGATGAAATATATGCAAATTAGAGACATATTTCAGTGCTGGAAAACCTAGAAATATACAGTAAATATGTGTGTCACCACACACATAATATTAGTTTTTAAATTTTGTAATTCTTCCTTGATTTAATCTAACACAGTTGTAATCTGAAAACCCTTTCTGTTTTCAGTCTGCAGTTTTATTATTTATTTACTTACTGTGGAACTTAAAGGCAGGCGCTTGTGTTTAAAGACACTACGGATAGGGATCAGATCAGAATACTGCCTGAAGCCGAAATGAACAGAGATGAAGAAGATGTAGTCTTGTTATACACTGTCTGGAGTCGTGGGCTCGAATACACATGGCGTCATCAGGTGTGTAAATAAGAACCCATTTCTGAGGTAATATGATGTGTTGCCCTGTAAAAACTATTCACAAATACATATTTTCTGTGATGAAATTTGTCCAAATRATCAATACTCATTTCATTTTTAAATCTGTGTACTGTGCACTATTTTAGATTAACTCACAAAGGAGAATTTTGGCATATAAAAAAAAGTGCTCTTACTATATTAATATACCATAAATGCTCTAAGACTGATAAATTATTTCCTTTCTAACATGTTACATGTATCATGCTCACAGACACGATCACAATCGGACAACTGTACACATGGTCCCACGTGGCAACGTTTCGCTTTTTTTGAAAGGACGTTACGGTAATGCTCAAGTGATGCTGTTTTCACCGATACAAACCTCACTGATATCGTCCCCACACTCGCTCTGACTTACCTCCAGCCCGAGAACCCCAGAGCCATGGCCATACATTCCACTTTGAGGATTTATCCCTATAAGAGACCCGGGGACTGACATGCTTAAACCACTTCTACTACTACTGCTGCTGCTACTACTACTGGAGTGGTGAGGAGACAAAACTGGAATTCCACTTCTGACTCCGACACTGCCTTGACTACCTTTGCTTCCTGACGGCTGATGCTGAAGAGAATTTTGAGGAGAAACTACTGACCCTTCCGAGCCTTGGGCCTCGCTAGTACCGCTGATTCCACCGTGCCTTTCACAGTGAGAGCGATGCCTCATGAAGCTGTCACGCCACATGAACTTTTTCCCACAGCTAAGGCAGTCGTAGGGCTTCAAACCYGTGTGTGTTTTCATGTGCTCCGTCAGATGGTGCTTCATCTTGAACTTCTTGGAGCAAACTGGACAATGGAAAGGCCGCAGATCGAGATGCATGTTGATGTGGCGGTCTCGCATGCTCTTGTGAGTAAACCTCTTGCCACAGTGGCACATGAAGACTTTGCCTGAAGCGCCAGCCCCGTTGCCGTCTAACCCATCTAAGCCGCTGTCCATTCCTCCCTGCCCTGACAAGTGGACTGTTCCATGCTCCACAGCTCCTTTTAATGACACCCCAGGCATWGCTTCCTGCAGCCCAACTGTAGGAGAAGCTTGGTTATAGAGAAGAATCTGGTTTCCTTGCATGTCCAGTGGGAAGAGTTGTGTTCTGGCAGCAGCTGTTTGGACCGAGTTCAGTAATGCAGAAACTGCTCGACTGGTACTCTGGCTGGGGTTSTCCAAAGAGTGTTGTGATGATGTTTGGTCCATCAAACCACTTTCAAACTTGAGGTAGTCTTCAGGTGATTGGCAGTAGTCAACCTGTAACAACATCAAAGTGTGATTCAACATGTGATAGTGAGATATTGTGCAAAACAAGGGCACAGCACAGGGTGGACAGAAAAAAACAAAAACAGTTGAC